>JAAVTI010000955.1:0-59423 GCA_011947335.1 Phytophthora constricta
TTGCGGGTTGCGGTCGCGAAAATCATAAAACCTGCGCTATTGCATCGCACTTTAGCGGAGCGCGGTCCATGCCCCTTATTCACACAGAAATCAAGCAGCGGGACGACGCGAGCGAAGACCGGAGCGAATTTCTCGGCGGACAGCGCGCGCGGGACGACAAGGCCAAGGCAGCTATCGTACGTAACTGTACTCAATAAATATACAAAATTTGACGGTTTCGGGAGTTCCGCCTGTTGGGAGAACTGGTACCTTCAGGGCAGTCAAGGGGTATTTGTATGGGATTAGGGGCGGGCTGTTGCTCAATTGGGGGTCAAAGGGGCCCATTTTGAGAGCCCGGGAATGTTGTAGTGGGTGCCATGCCACGACCATGTAGTCGAGACACCCCCGCGGCGCGCAGATGCCAGTCAGTTCGCCCTGAATCTACAACATTGCCGATTTGCATGTTCGCCGGGTTTGGTTACTCGGTGTTGATTGCTTTTGGTACTGTAGATCCCATACTTTATTTCCATTATTTACCTAAATGACCAGTACTGCTGTGAGGCTCCCTAGCTGATCGGTACGAAGATGGTCGCAATTAAGGGTGTTTTTAAACGCTCTTTTAGGTTAAAAGACTGCAGCTGGCACCCGCCGCTGTCCCATTCTAACAAATCCTGCCGCATATGAGCTCTATTGAGCTCGACGCTGATGGTGCCCACGTTCGCCCGCCAGCGGCGTGGGAAGCCTCATAACCAATCCGGGATCAGGGGCAGCACAAACGGCGATAAAAGCCGGCTTTGCCGGGCTGTCTGCCTCTCCCCGGACCCAGTCGTCCCAACTGTGACCGGCCCTTCGGACAGAGACGTCCGTTCGGTGCTTCTGTGTCAGCGGCAGGTACCACACCTAATAACGGGTTATTTTAGCAAATGGAGGGACTTTGGCCAGTAGCAAGGGATTTGCGTGCCCTGGTCGAAGAATTGCCATTATTACATTGAGGTAGCGCGGAATATTGGCCGGCTTCGGTGCGAGCTTGGTTTATGCGATCCTTCGACGTCTATGATGCCTGTGGACGGCCGACAACTACATAAGCCCCAAAAATCTGACCCATTACCCCTTAAAAACCAAAATGGTTAATTGTCTGAGGTGAATAACCCAGACATAGAGCTGACGCTACACCACGGTCACCAAAGGAAGTGACACACAAAAAGAAAACATAACGTGGATAGCTGTCGCTTTAGCACACAAAGGTCCGCCGCAGTGTCTCCAAAGGAATTGAGACGCTGCTAAAAAGGCGGACGTGCTCTAAGGTGGTAAAAGCGGAGGTGAGGGCACGAAAAAGAAAAAAAATATCGGTTCCGAAACAGGCTAATGAGGTGTCTTACCGTCGCGTAGACTGCAGTTTGTACTTGAGCTGGCTGGTAGATCGGACTGTCTTGGAGTGATTTGGAAGGTTTTCACAGGGTGTGCAAGGGTGTACGAGGTGGAGTGCTACTGGCTGGCTGTTCTTCTTGCTTTACCCGTTTACTATGTATCCGCGCACTGCTAATTTACAATTACATAGCTCATCATTTGCTGCAGACCACAGTCTAATGTTAACAAAACGTCTCTTTCCCTGTGGCTGCAGTGACTATGGCTCCCCGGAAAAGAAAGTTCCAGAGTTTGGAAGAGATTGACTGCGTACGCGACGCCAGAGGAGGCCGAGACCTCTGTTGCTAAACGCAGAAGGAGAGCAAATTGCAGTTCAGCGAAGACTCGATTTCGTCGAAGCGTTGCACAAGATCAAAGCCGCATTGGTGCTACTGCTAACGCAGCTACTGCATTGGAGATACAATTTCTGCTCCGCGGCAACCGGTATCTACATCGGCCAATCAACCCGACACACACGAGTTACGTTTGGAAACAGATCGGCTTCGTGCTGCTAATCGCCGAACGGCGCGCACGGCCAGTCAGGTGGAAGCTGCTCTGGAGGCGGCTCGCACCCGTCAAACGCAGCGACGTGCTCGCATGAGTCCGGCCGAGCGTGCAGCGGCACGTGAGAAAATCGACTTCGCGTGGCAGCGAAGCGCAGGCGTGATCGAGCCACCCAGGAAGCTCATCAGCTTGCTGAACAACAGCGACGTGCACATCATACCGAACAAGAGCGGATTACCGATCGCGAACATAATACAGCATCCCGGGCTCAGCAGCGCGATGTGCTAACGATCGGAGAACGCCAACACCAACTGGAGCGAGATGCAACACGTGCAGCGAGTCATCGTGCTGTCATTCCTGCAGCCGAACGCCAGGACGAGCGTGAACGTAACGCTGAACGGATGTCACGAGTTCGAGCAGCTTTGACAGAAGAAGACCGTGAGCAACTGCGTGAAGCAGCGCGGTACCGACGTCGCGCAAAACAGTACAAGAAAGCCTACGGGAACCATGAAGGTTTCGATCCAAAATCGGTAACTGGCACTGACATCGCTAACGACAGACACTACGTATCGCGATACAGGTCGACGGACTCTGACGAGGAAAGAACGTGTCCCTGTTGCGAGGCATGGAAGTTTCCAGGCGAATCACCACATAGCTGCTGTGGAGCGGGTAAAGTTCGATTGCCGAATCGACGCGATCCACCTCTCCAGCTCCAGCTTCTGTTTGATGATCGTGACTTCATGAAGATGATTCGGGCGTACAACAATGTGTTCGCTTTTACGTCTATGGGTGCAACGCCCTCTGCACCTCTCAACGTGGATGAGGCCGTGACCAGAACGAGTGGGGTTTACAACTTTCGCGTGATGGGAACAGTTTGCCATCGGATGGGCTCGCTTCTACCGCCGTCGAATTGTAACCCAATGTTCGCGCAAATCTACATGAATGACCCCACAGCAGCTGCACGCGTCGACAGCAGAATGCGAATGACGGACGGGCTCGACAGACAGATCATTGTTAAGCTCGAGGACATCATGGCAGCTCACAACCCGTACGCCCAGCAATTTATGAATGCCCGGGAAATTCTTCTAACGCGTCAACACGCAGCACGGAAAACAGCTGCGCTGCGACTACGACGCAGCGAGCAAGAACGGAAGCAAGAAGACGTGCACGAACCACTACTACCGCCTGAAGCTGACATGGTACTGCGACTTCATACGGATAGGCGTGCTAACCGAGGCACCCACAACACTCCCACAGCATCGGAGGTTGCGGCGGTCATCATCGATGCGAACGCAGCTCATCACCGTGACATCATTCTCTACAGCAAGGCCAATGGGTTCAAACGTATCTTCGAGAGTAGCGAGCACTATGACCCGCTCCAGTACCCACTCTTCCATCCGTATGGGGAACCTGGATGGACGTACGCTTCACCAGATCAAGACGTGATTGATGACGTACTGGAAGGACCAGACCGAAGCAACATGGCTGATGATGAGGATGACATTGACCGCTCAGACATCGCCAGTGTGTCTCTGCGTCAGTTCGCGGCGTATCAACTCCACGATAGAACGAACAGTCACTCTCTACTATTGCGTGGCGGGCGTCTCACGCAGCAGTACTGTGTGGACCAGTGGGCGAAATTAGAACAGCAGCGTCTTCGATACATCCAAAATAATCAGCTAGAGCTGCGGATGGACACGCTTCAAGGACTAACGGATGCCTTCAGGGGTGAAAATGTGAACTTGCAGCACCAAGAGGTGGTGAGGATGTGGCCCTACACGCGCGTGGAATAGCTGCCGTAATTCAGGATCGACAGCAACGTCGGGAAAGGGCTGATGCCTCGAGTCTCTCAAGAGTTGGCGTGGGGCGTAGTACCATTTTACCTGGAAGCTTCACGGGGTCGCCTCGCCAGATGCAACAGCTTTTTATGAACGCCATGACGTTGGTACGTGTTCTTGGAGCACCCAGTCTGTTCATAACTATGACGTGCAATCCCAACTGGCCGGAGATTAAGGAAAATCTGCGGCCAGGACAGTCAGCTACCGATCGCCCGGATTTGGTGGCGCGAGTATTCAACCTAAAGCTGAGCGCGCTCAAAAGGACCTGGACCAGGGAGTTCTCGGGTTCAAGCAGCGCGAATTTACGTTGTCGAATACCAAAGCGAGGACTTCCGCATGCTCATATACTGGTGATTTTGCGGCCTGAAGATAGACCGACGACTGCAGGGCACATTGACAATCTGGTGTCTGCGGAAATACCAGACAAGGAAACGCAGCCTCAGTTGTACGAAACCGTACTTTCGTGTATGATGCATGGACCGTGCGGGGAGCTAAACGACAAGTGTCCCTGTATGGAGAATAACAAGTGCACCAAACACTTTCCCATGCCGTTAGCTGAGAATACGACCATGACGGAGGATAAGTATCCCGTATACCGCCGTCGACGCCGCCCTGATGGACCGCTCACGCATAAACGAATGGTGTGGGACAATGCAACAGCAAACCAGTCGGTAGTTCCGGTACAATCCATACCTTGCGCAAAGTACAATTGCCACATCAACGTTGAGGTGTGTACGTCATGGCGCGGTCAAGTACATCTACAAGTACGTCTACAAAGGAGCGGACAGGACAACGGTTACGATTGAAGGATTGGATGAAGTGATCGACGAGATTCTACAGTACCAATCGGCGCGGTATATCTCTCCAGTGGAGTCCTGTATGCGCATTTATAGGCACCCGACGCATGCCTCTACGCATACAGTTGTTGTCCTGCACGTCCACTTGCCGGGCCAGAGTGCGGCAATCTTTAGGGGATGCTACAGACGAACGCCTACGCTACCTCATACGACGAGGCGAGCGATCTCGATTGACAGCGTTTTTCAACATTTGCCAAGATGAACCCGACGTGGCAGGGACTATGCTCTACCTCGACATTCCACGTAAGTACAGGTGGAATGTCAAAACCAAGTGTTGGGAGCGGTATAAGAAGTACGTTCCCTCTCTGGGCCGGATGGTGCATGTTTCGCCCAGAGATACGGAGCGATAGTACTTGCGACTGATGTTGTGTTGTGTGCGGGGACCCACGTGCTTTGACGATTTACGAACGGTGCGCGGTATGTTATACCCAACGTTTAAAGAAGCTGCTCAAGCAGCCGGCTATCTCGAAAACGATCAAGAATGGGACGAGTGTCTCGCCGAGGCCGCACATTTCCAGATGCCTTACCAGCTCAGACAACTGTTCGGCGTCATTTTAGTCTATTCCATTCAAGTGACGTACCGGCACTATGGATAAAGTTCAAAGGATTAGTCAGAGGATTTCCAAAGACAGTTCGGAGCTGATGCCAATGATAGAAGGGTTGAGCTTCAGACTCTCAGGGCCATCGAGAAGGTGCTTGCAACTAATGGAAAGTCGCTGTCGGAATATCAACTTCCTCCGCTCGAAGACTACAGTGACGTTGAAAATACCGATGACAGTCCTGATACCTCGATTGATTCTGAGGAGCGTGAGTACACGGGCGCACAACTGGAGCGTACGGCTGGGTTGGTATCGATGCTAAACGAGGGGCAGCAAGCAATTTTCCGTGCAGTGATGGATGCCGTGCACTCAACGGAAGAAGTGAATAAAGCTGCACAGTACTCAGGTCTAGGCAAAAGCATGTTCTTCATTGATGACCGGGTGGTACCGGTAAGTCGTTCTTGCTTGAGCAGCTATTAGCTCATGTCCGTCTTGAAGATAAATCAGCAATTGCCGTGGCGTCCAGCGGAATTGCTGCGACTTTACTGACGGGTGGACGCACGGCGCACTCTACTTTCAAGATCCCGATCAAACTTTTGGAAACCTCCACGTGCAACATCAAGAGAAATAGTCCTACCGCGAGGCTAATTCGTGGTGCAAGTCTCATTATCTGGGACGAAGCACCTATGATGAGCAGGTTGTGCTTTGAAGCGGTTGACAGGACCTTCCGTGACATCATGCGCAACGACATGCCGTTTGGGGGTAAAGTGATGGTGTTCAGTGGGGACTTCCGTCAAATCCTTCCTGTTGTGAAGAATGCTACTCGCGTTGAAACAGTCAGAGCCTGTTTCAAGTCATCGAGGTTGTGGAGCGAATTACAGCAGATGCAACTTACTGATAATATGCGCGTACGTACAGCACCCAACCCCGACAGCGCGGCTGAAATCGAAGAGTTTTCAAACTTCCTCTTGGAGATTGGCGAGGGTCGCTACCCAGTAAATCACGACATTGACCCAGATGATATCAGCCTACCGCAAGACATGTGTGTTTTCCTGAAAGTATGCAGCAAGAAGACGAAGATGCGGAGACGGACGCGATCCAGGCCCCAGTTTCGCTTTGCTTCCAACTGATCTCGAACAGCGCCAATAGGATGACAGGCCAATTGTCCGAGACTACTACGACCGTAATCTCAACGCCTTGATCGATGCTGTCTATCCGGGGATTGGTGATGAAAATCTACCAGATGACTACTTCGCGGAGAGGGCCATTTTAGCTCCGACCAACGCAAATATTCGTCGGATCAACGAGTTAGTAGCAGACCGGCTCTCGGGGAAACGCGGGAGTACACGGCTGTGGATACAATGGAAGGTGCAGATAACATGCTCTTCGAGCCGGAATTTATGCACTCTCTCAACTTCTCTGGAATCCCACCTCACCGAATTGTGCTCAAGATCGGCAGTCCTATCATTATGGTACGCAACCTGACAGCAACGCGGGATTGTCGAATGGGACGCGGCTGCGCGTTCTGTCTCTTCGCGAGAGGTGCATCGACGCCGTTAGTATGACAGGGCCCCGGAAAGGCCGGCGTGTCTTCATCCCTCGGATTATCTTCATCAGCGACGACGACGACAAGGACTTTCCGTTCCAGCTTCGACGTAAGCAGTTTCCTGTCATTCCGGCGTTCGCGATGACAATCCACCGGGCTCAAGGACAGTCGCTGGACAGCGTGGGAATTTGTCTACAAGGACCAGTATTTGCCCATGGGCAGCTGTACGTGGCACTTTCGCGTGCGACTTCAAGGAAGGGGATCAAGATTGCTGTCGACCATTCAGCTATTGAAGACGACACCGCGAACACCAAGAACATCGTGTACAGAGAGATCTTTGCGCGAAACCAAGGCCTTTTAACTGCGTAAATAATTTTTTAGGTTTAGCATTATTCCATGGCTTACTGGTCTGACCAGCTCCAACCAGCTGCCGAGCGCAGCGAGGCGGCACTGAAGAGTAGTGTAGCGAGATGCAAATCGAGCGGAACGGGTTGGGACACACAGACCCAGCGTCCGCGTGAGCGGGCGCCCCCGCCGCTGGTTCTGCTAGTACAGGGCAAGTTCGATGAAAGGACCTCCAATACTCAATCAACCCTTGTCTGGAATATATGGCATTACACAGATACGCGATACTATTTTTACGGACGACAAAAATAACCCTCGTGGACCAGATGAAGAGCATCACTGAATTAGTTGTGGTTGGTTTCGGTTAATGTTTTAAAAGCTAGTAGTAGACGAAAAGGTTAAGGAATCGAGTCTTGCAGAATGTCATTCATGCGGAGGGTCCGCAAAGACCGGCAAGATCAACCGACCCTCTTGTCTGTCTGACGCTACCTGGGCACGACGCTAGGATCGAGAGAAAAGGCTCCAAAGTAGTCTTCATTTCTAGCTTCATTGTTACCCGAGGCGAAAATGAACTCACGTGCTCATCTTGCGTACTGCAATCGTCACAGCGCAGCAGCAGATAATCAGCGCTCCAACAACGCTCCAGTGGTTGACGCGCTCGCCCAAAATCGTCGAATCCCAGATGAACACGAAGACCACATCCAGATAACGCATGACCGAGGCAATTCCAGCCTTCTCTAGTTGGAAACCCTTTGTCAAGAACATTTGACCACCAAACGTGAACATCCCGGTCCCAACGATAGCTCTCCAGAGCAAAAAGGACGAGGGGAAGTAGAATGACTAAGCAAGAACAACACACTTTTGTCAGTTTGTAACTACGATCCTGTGCGTGCACAAGTCAACGAGTTTACCTGCTGCACGAGAGCAACCCAAAGCAATGACAACACAACGCTCGACAGTGCGAAGTAATGCACGATAACAAACACGTTCACCCCTGTAGTTGTCGCACAGTAAGGAAGACACCCACTTGACTGAGTGCACCAAGCAATCCCGAGCACACGGCGATCCATGAACCATCCGTGGCAGCAGTAGGATGGTCGTAACCAAACAGGAATCCTGGACGAACGACGCAAATCAAGCCGCCGAATGCCGCAATCGCGCTCACAAGACTGATAGGGTCAATCTTCTCGTGCAGGAAGAGAGCACCCTGCACACAAGCAACGAAAAATTTGTCATTATTGCAGTCAGCAACATCGTCCGCCGCAGCAAAACCTACGAAGAAGAACGTCATGACTGGGCTCGTGAACACAACGACGCTGGCATCAGCCAGCACCATCTGCGACATCGCATAGAATGCAAAGCCCATGCAGGAGAAGCCTGCAATGCAGCGGAGTAGCATCATGCGTCGGTACTCCGGTGGCACGTAGAGACTCTGCCCCAGAACTGTCACCACCGTCTAAAATATTCACAAACAATACACTTAGTCCTTCATTTTCACTCGCAATAGTCTGATTAATGCACGTACGTAATTGCAGACGAGCACGCCGATCGAGCGCCACAGAATGGCCTCCATGGATGAGAACGTGAACGTCATGTACTTGATGAACGTCGACATGAAGCTGAAGCACAGAGCGGAGGTGGCCACACACGCAATGCCCAACAGCGCGTGGTGTTCACGAGGAGTCTCGACATCGACCTTGACGGCCACGGATCCGTTCACCGCGGTGGGCAGCAGAGGCGCGTCCTCCTTGTTGACGACCGTCATGGCTTTTGTCTGCTTGGCTTCTTGTTGGGGAGTGGTGCGAGTCTCACTGAGACGGGTGGCGAGGGAAAGCGGATGATGATGTGAAGCGCAATTTCGACGCGCGCGAATAGGTGGTCGGTCACAACCCCTGCATGAAGAGGCATCTCCAGAAGAGGAGCGACATCGTTGGCATGCAATGCGTGTACTAGCATGATACTAGTAGTAATACAATTCCAAAATGCAAGTGCGGATTATTGCCAAGTCGCTGCAGGTCTACAGCAGAAGAAGCGGTGGCGAAGTTTTTACCTGCACCAACAGCTAACGTGAAGAGAGATTAAGCTGCTAGGCCAGGACGATATGGGCACAATTTGCTGAATTAATTAGGGCAGGGCACTAAGTGCTGCTGCTCCTGCCGCATTAATGAAACTAAATAGATCCGGGGTGAGACGGAGCTCTGAACCCCTGGCGTTAAGCAGCAGCTCACTGTCGCCAACTGCACTCACACTTCCTTGAACGCCATTGACGGCTGAAAACTAAACTTTTGAACTTGCCATCACTTGAGAGACATCGAGCACTTCAGTCCACATCCATGTCGACGGGTTCGTCGTTGTCGCTCGACAGTTCCTCAAATCGCACGAACTCATGACTCGACTCGCTCGTCTTCTCGTCGTCGCTCTCCACGAGCTCCACTGTGGGCTCGCTGCTGAGCTTCATGGACCGGTACGGGTCAAAGACCACCATGGCTCTGCACGACTCGTCCGTGGGGATCTGCAGCTCTGTAGCCATTGAAACCTGCTCCTGTACCGCCTTCCAAGGCTCTGCCGGTGTCAGGATCAGCGGCCGCCGCTGCGTTTCTGCAGTGGTCACCGGGACGAGCGACTGGTCCGCTCTCCACGTGCTCCTCGGAGTGGCCGCCTGCTCGTCCGTCATGGCCGCGTCGCCCTCCGTCATGGGGCTTAGAGAAGGCGGCGGAGACGACACGCGCATGCGCTTGATGCCGTCCAGCACGCGGCTGTCCGGCCGTCGCTCCTCCCGCTCGCTGTCGCTGTCGCTGTCTCGGCGGCGCTTCATGGGGTTCATGAGGCCTCGTGCGCGCCCGAAGCTGCGCTGCCGCAGCGCGTTCTGGCTGCGCTCGAACAGGTAGCCGGCTTGGCTGTTGACGCCGTACGTGCACACGCCGCCGCCGTTGAAGCTTCGCATGGTCGAAGGGCTGGGACTGGGCTGTAGACGGTTGGAACTTGGTAGGTGAATCCTGTTTTGTGGTTGCTGGTCGCTAAGACAATTGCAGAATGACTTGCCAGTTATGCCACCGCAGCAAGTTGATGGTCTGGGTGCGGTGTTTATTCCGGATTCAACGGCTGCGTTTTGTCTTGTAGAAGGGGTGTTTCGCCTCGATCTATTAGGATTAACTCGAAATGTGGAGTAATCAGAAAATGCCCGCCGTCCTGTTGCGAAACATATTCGAGAGCAACAGCGTGTCAGAGCCGGGGTGCGCGACCTTCTGGAAGCACCTCGAATGTCTTCGATCGCTCGTCGCATGGTACCGGAATTTCGGTACCATATCCACATTGTTCGTCGTCGTCCACAATCATGACCGAATCCGTCATGGCGCCCGCGGCGCCGGCCTCGGCCATGCAGCCATGGCGCGAGCGGCTGCTCGCCTCCAACGTCTTCATGCGCTACGACTACGCCTGGTAGAGAGAGAACCAAAATTATATTAAAAACTCAAGGAATACGTGAAATACTAACGAAAAACGCTGTTATCTCCAGGAAAGAGGCGGAATTCAAGCAGGCCGAGCAGAGACTCACCGGAATCGGCTGCCGACTGCTGTATCTGCACGCGTCCTGGGTGGAGACGCTCAAGTACGTCAAGAAGGTTGAATTTGGGGCCCGGAACCAGGTCTTTCTGGCCTCCAATGGCTTCCCCGAGTTTGGGGAGCGGTTGGCGAAAGCTGTGGAGCTCATGGGCTACGAGGTCGTGCAGAATGCGCTGCAGGCAGACCTGATCTTCGTATATGTGCCACCTCCAGCGGACAGAGTTAGCGACGAGACCATGTACGAGACTTTCCAGAAGGTGGTGGAGCATACGAAGGACAAGGAAGACGACGACAAGCCCATGTTCTGCTTCCTGCTGGGGGACGCGGACTTTTTGAAGCTGCCCAGGACGGAGGAGGAGGAGACTCTCCGCGGCTTAAGTGACTTTGCCATCTCGCAGGAATTCGCGCTGATCGCGAGAGAAGCGGACTATGGATCTATTGCGCAGTTTGCCGTGGAGTTTGTGCCGCCGAGCACGGAGAACCTCAGCAAAGAGTTCCAGGAAGAGAAGACGAGAAAGTTGGATGCGCTTATGGATAGGTTCGGATGTGTCGGACAGAACCTCATGCACCACACGGAGAAGTGGGAGTTCTACGCACCGTGCGAGAGTGTGTTCTGCCATGGAGAGGACGATCCGAAGGGGTCACCCATCCGAGCGAGGAGGACACCGTGTTCTGGTTCAAAGAAGCCAAGGGCAAGACATGTGACCAGTGCCACGCACCTGGTGACAAGCTGCTGCGCTGTGCGCGATGCCGTGACGCACTTTATTGCTCACGCGATTGCCAAAAAGCAGCCTGGAAGCTACACAAGCAGCTGTGTGGTAAGACTGTCGAGGAGATCCATGCGTCAAACGAAGCGACGAAGTAAGAAATACGCAGCGTACTAAAGTAATGCAACCATCATAGCATGATCTGTCTACCCTGGGCATTGTGCCCGCCAATGTGCCGACCGAGATCGATAAGATTCATTTGAAGGTCAACCATAGCATTCGCCCCGACCCGCCCCGCCCTACGAGGTAGCATTGATGCTGCTGCATTGTGTAGTCTACAGTTTGTCAGTCTTTGCAAGACCAAATTGGTTTGTTCTACTCCCGGCTAGTAAAATGATGAAGGCCGTGGAGGTGTGTGTTGCTGTTGATGGCGCTGCTGTTGCTGATTATTCGTCTCCGTAACGTGAAGTGCGAGGCTGAGATTCCAGTTCTCTACCTTTACGCAATTGAGCTGTTGCAACAACTGATCATACTGCGCAAGTTCATTCTGTCGCCGCACTTCTGTTTCTTGTGTCTGTTGCTTGGCCAGTGTTTCTTGCTCGTTAGCAGTTGCCAAGGCAGCTAAGAGATGCGCTTGTCGTGCCGTTAGCTCGACGATCTGCTCTTCCTTGTGCGCGAGCATCGTCTTGAAAACAGATGAGGATTTCTTGGTAGGTGGGGAAGACGACGAAGATCGCGAAGAGCTGTCGACTTTTCTTCGCTGTTTTGAACGCTTGTATCGCCGCTCTTTCGAGTCAATAAGCGCGTCCAACTCGTCAATACTCTGCTGTCGGCAGCTGTCCGATGACAAAAACCGTCATCTCCAGGTTCTGAAGTCCGCGAGGAAATGGACGATGTTGAGTTCTGTCTTGATGTGCGGGTACGCTCGGGTGCAGCTTGCTGGATTTGTCGCTTTCTTGCAACCTCGAAGCGATGCAGATCGTTCTTGTGCTCCGTCATCAATGCTTGCACTTTACGCTCACAATCAACGCGAGTCTCTGCCACTGCTGCCTCAATCCGTTGCGCTATCGACTGTTCCAGCTCGTGTATGCGGAGTTCGTGCTCTGTTTTAAGCCTCTCCTTGTCTGTCTTGAGTTCTTTGCAGAGGCGTCCTAACGCAGCTCGTTCTCGTTCCAACTCATCGCTTGATACTTCCATGTGATCAAGTTGGTGCTGCAGTCGCTCAACGCTGTCATTGCTTTTCTTCGCTCGGGCCGCCGCATCCTTTTCTCGAGCAAGCACACTATTCAGACGTACAGCAAGGTCTTCCAGCTCATGCTCCAACGCCGCTACAGGTTTAGCATGCTGTTTATGCGCATTTGCCACCAGCACGCGCGCTTTCTTGTCAAGTTTCAGCTTTTGCTTACCCAGTTTAAGTTTCATGTGCTGCAGTTCACGCTCCAGTCTTTCACACTGAAGTTCGCTGGCTTTACACGCTACTTGTGCTGCTACGCGCTGCCTCGCCAATTTCATGTCAAGCTCGGTACGAAACTGTGCCATCTGTTGTTGCATTGCAATCGCAGCCTCTTCATGTCGATGTTCAGCTTCAGAGACTTGCTTGGTACACCTCTGCTCTACACGTTCTTCACGATTGCGAATATCGTGTGCCCATTGAGATCGAGCAGTTTCCAGTTCGAGCGTAAGTTGAGCCACCTTCACAGTAAGCTCAGCTTTCTGCTGGTGAATAAGAACACTTTCTGCCTGTAGCTTGGCTACCTCTTCGTTCGTCTGGCTGCTGTTGTCTTTCTTGCTCTGCTTCAGCTGGTCAAGAAGTGAAGTCTTTTCACGTTCGAATCGACTCCTCTCTTCTTCAAGAAGTGTCACTGCGTCGGCCCCGCGCTTACTTGCCAGTTGCAATCGCTCTTCTAGTGACTGGATGACACTATCCTTAAACTTGACCACATCTTGGGCTTCTGACATTGCTTCCTCAAGCCGAGATGACAATGTATGAAGCTTTGTCCGTTCGCTCCTAACACTATTTGACGCAGCGGCACTCTCTGCATCCTCGTTGCCGACTGCGATCTTGTGCTCGGATCTTACGGATTTGATTTGCTCTTGCAAGCGCGATACCTCGCGCCCGACGTCTTCAAATTTACTACTAGTCTCTTGAAGATACTCCTCGGCCTTGTGTTTCGCCGTTAGAGCTTCTTGCAGCTGCTGCTCATGCTCCATGACCTGACAGCTCATCGTTTGACTCAGTCGCGAGATGCGGTCCACGCACTTGTCCTTAATCGAGGTCTCGTGCGCTAATGCACGTTCTAGTTCAAATTGTGTCGTGCGGATCTGCTCTAATTTTGCCTGCAACGTCATTCGGCGAAGTGAATCCCACGAGAGATGTCTAAGCAGAGCGTCCGCTACGACGTGCAAAGTCGCTTCATCTTTTGGTTGCTGTTCGAAACTGGGATACCCATCTTAGTTGGTGAGCTGCTGGCACCCTTGGCCAATTCGTAGGCCTTTGTACGCACATTGATACGGCCGAGCGTTTTGGCAAGTCGTCGGGCTTGCAGCTTGTGCTTGGACTTAGGCTTGGTGATACTTCTGGTAGTTCTTCGCTACGCGAAGTAATGAATGGCATCTCGCACGTCGAGTCACTGGAAGTAGTAGATCTTCACAGTCAATCAACATAGAAATGGTGAGAGCTCGGCAAAAGATTTTAGATACCCACAAAGAGAAGAACAGTTGAAAACTTACAGCGCTGGAGACAACAGTGACAGCGACACACTAGTAAGAGATGTTGCGAATGGGTCTGGAAATGAAGCAAGACCACTTGTCTTAGGAGCTACAAACAGATCTTGAGAGTTCGACTCATGGTTTTCGACCTCAGTGGGCTTTTGCTTTAGTAGGTCGAGCGTCCTGGGTCTCTCAACAAAAGACGATATATAATTAACGGCACTTGAATTCTTGATTTCCTTGGCCTTGCATGCGTACAGAAGCGATTGAATCGCCTGACAAGAAACAGCACAAAGAAGAAGTGTTATTCGTGAATGTGCTACAATGCGAGTTAAGTTTTAGCCGAGCGTCAGTTCGTTGTACCTGTTGTTGGAACTGTGCCGGTGTCTGAATGGCAACTAGCAGATACGTCACGTTCGAGTTGCCTAGGAATGACCCAAAGCTGGAGCTCAGCGGTTCATGAACAGGGAACTGCGTGTCCAAGAAGTATTTTTGCTGGTTCTGATCAATCCTTTCCATGTGTCCTTCTGCAGACATGCCACGGGGCTCGATAATAGCACCGCCTTGAATATCCACAACAAGTAGCCGTCCTCGTCGTGCTTCTCCACTCGGCGAAAGCGTTTCCACATGCAGTGCAAGGACAAAGCCTGCCTCTCCTCACTTCTCACTCTTCCCAGCGCCTTCGAATACACGTGCACTGCTTCAGCAGGTGTCGACACCACTACCGAGTGCGCCAGCATCAACTGCTCCATGTCCTGCGTCCTCTCACACGTCGCACCTTCCACGAGGTCCTTCAACGCTCCAGCGCCACGCTCTCCGCTCTGACCAACTCCATAGCAGCCCAGCAACACATTAAACTTCCACCCGCCTGCTCTCCTCGTCTCCAGTTCCCTAAAAGCGTGGCGTATTGCCAGTGTGATCAGCCCCGTCTCCGCTCTCCTGGTCTGCGCCTTCTGCTGGTCGCCATGACACGCGAACGACTTGCCGGCGCCCGTCGCGCCCGTTGCAACCAGCGTGGCGTGGTGTCCGTCCACTGCAGCGTCCACCGCGGGCGAGACGCTCTCAAACACGCGCGTTGTCGTCCTGGACGTCGAAGACCTGCTCGAAGCTGATGCTGGCCACGCCCGGGGACATCTCGCTGTGCTCCAGGCGCACGGACGTGGCGCTGGTGCGGCAGAGGCCTGCGGCGGAGGAGGAAGTGGAGCTGCCGCCCCGCAGGCGGACGAGCACGTGGGCGCGCTCCATGCAGCACGCGCAGACGCCAAAGGTCGGCGAGCAGCTACGATAGTGATGGTGTGTCGGTTAATGGCTGGCGGTGTGGCGCACACCAAAACTGCTGATTGGCTGCAACCACCGGACAAGAAGTTGAAGTGACACGTACCCTGCCCATGCCATGCTGGCCAAGGCCAACTCTGGCGGAATCTACCTCTGGGGGCTGTCGACTCGAGAGGGCGATCGATTACGACGATGGAGGTGTGACTCATCAAGTGAGGCGACAAATGACATGTTCGAGAGGAAGCGGCTCAGCATTGCCCTGTCACAATCCTCTGCAGTCCGGATTCAACCAACACAACTCTCCGTCGAGTAGCTACAAATGAGCTATGTCATATGCAGTCGAGATCGAACAACTCAAGAGGCCGTCCGCATTTTGCTGGCGACGACGCACGATATCAGCGCGTCGGCTCATCCTTCCAGTGGACTGTTTATCGCGCCACCAACCGCGTACCTGATTCGGGACCAAACTCACCTCTCATTATTGGTCCTATCACTTTGCCCACCCATTCCGCAATTTCCCTCACGAGAGTCAAGAGAGTCAAGAGCCGCTCGGATGTCGGCGGACGCGTACGTGGTCGTGGGCTCGCTGCTGGCCGTGCTGGCCACCGCCGTGCTGTTCCTGCGCGATCCCCCAAGAAGCAGGACAAGCTGGCCGAGGAGATGCTGCGCATCGGCCAGCAGATGAAGCTGTACAAGGAGGCGGCCGAGCCGGCAGAAGCAGCTACCGCAGCCCCCAGCAAGCCCAAGAGCGCCGGCGCAGACGAGAGCTCCGCCTTCCCTGGGGGCCGCGTGGCTCTGCTATTTGGCTCGCAGACCGGCACGGCCGAGGGCTTCGCAGAGGTGCTAAAGAAGGAGGGAAGGAAGGCTGGCTTTGAGACGCTGGCGCTGGACCTGGAGGACTACGACGCGGCCGAGCAGCTGCCGCAGGAGAAGCTGGTGGTGCTGGTGTTAGCCACGTATGGGGAGGAGACCCGACCGACAACGCCGTGGAGTTTATTGCGTACCTGAAGGATCAGGACGACCAGCTGGGCGAAAACGCACTAGCAGGAGTGGGCTACACGGTTTTCGGACTGGGCAACACCCAGTACGAGCACTACAACGAGATGGGCCGCGTCGTGGACAAGCTCATGGAGAAGCACGGAGCTCATAGGGTGTTCAACTATGGCGAGGAGACGACGACGCCTCGCTGGATGAAGACTTTGACGACTGGAAGGAAACGCTGTGGAAGGAGCTCAGGAAGCAGTTTATCACCGGAGAGAGTGCGGAGCAGGAGGAGGTGGAGAAGAATGGCGAGGTAGGTGATCAGGAGACCAAGCTGTCGGCGCCCGAGTACGAGTACAAGTGCGTGGAGATCCGCGCGTCCGAAGCGAACAAGGTGCTGAGCAATGGTGCCAAGGATGTGCGCATGAAGGCGTCGACCAAGCACTTCTTCACGGCGAAGAGAGCCAAAGTGGTTGTGAACCGCGAGCTACGCCCATCGACAGAGGAGGTTCGACCGTGCACGTTGAACTGGACCTGCGCGACACGGGTGTGACGTACCAGACCGCTGACAATCTGGCTGTGCTTCCAGAGAATGAAACCACTGTGGTGGAGCGTCTCGCCACGCGTATGGGCTTTGACCTGGACCAGTGGGTGTCGATTGAGGCGGTTGATCCGTCAGGTGAACTGCCGTTCCCTTCGCCATGCACGGTTGACGAGATCCTCACTCGCTACTTAGCCATCAATAGCGCGCCTCGCAAGGGCCCACTGAAGCAGCTTGCGTTCTTTGCCTCCAACCAAAAGAACGTGCCGAACTGGTGTATTTGTCGTCAAAGGAAGGCAAGAACAAGTACCAGTCCTGGATTTTGGACGACGAACGCTCGTTTGTCGATGTGCTGGAGCATTTCCGTTCGGTGCAGTTATCTGTCCAGGCGCTCATGTACGTCGTGCCATTCCTGCTGCCGCGTTATTACACCATCTCGTCTTCAAGTCTGGTGAACCCGCAGCGCGTGCACGCGACTGTAAGCCTCATCGAGAACACGAAGAACGATGGTCGTGTGTTCCGCGGCGTGTGCTCAAACTACCTTGGCAGACTGCAGCCACTGGATGCGCACAAGGGTGACAAGAAGAAGCGTGACAGCCGCCCTGGTGAGCAAGGTAGCAAGAAGCCTCGTGAGTGGCCAAGTGCGCATATCTTCATGCGTGCATCTACTTTCCGCTTGCCTAAGAACCCGCTTACACCTATTATCCTCATCGGACCGGGCACGGGTATTGCTCCAATGCGTGCCTTCCTGCATGAGCGTGCCAAGGAGCAAGAGAATGGTGTGGAGGTCGGAAAGTCCATAATGTACTTCGGCTGCCGCCGTCGCGACGAGGACTTTATTTACAAGGACGAGCTGGAGGCTTTCCAAGAGAGTGGTGTGCTCAGTGAGCTGCACCTGGCATTCTCGCGCGAGCAGGCGAACAAGGTGTATGTGCAACACTTGCTGATGAACAACGGCCAGGACACATGGGAACTTATTCGCGACCATGACGCGCATGTCTACGTGTGTGGTGCCACGAGTATGGGCAATGATGTTAACAAGGTGCTCCACGAGATTATTCAGAAGTTCGGTGGCAAGTCTTCGGACGAAGCTCTAGCAATGCTGAAGAAGCTCCAGGACAATCACCACTACATCCAGGAATTGTGGGCATAGAAAAGTAGCTGAGTGGCCGACGAATTCGGATTGAAGGACGTGGCTCTTGCCACTGACTCGGCCAGCTTTTGTTGATTAAGGGGCTGGACTGAGCTAGAAATGTTTGTGTGTTCCTAACATGCATGCTTTGTTTTCAACGCAATGTGTCTTCAAGTGTAGCTGCCGTTGCTGGTGGTCGATAACTTGCTTTTGAGCGTCCTTGTGATCAAGCGGGGACACATGTTGTATTTAAGTGCGTCCAGAGCTTCTTTTGTGGTGATACCAAGCTGCCTCAGGTGAGTTCAAAGCTGTCAGAGTTATTTTGCTACAGTCGACCTAAATACTTATCGGATGTTGTTGGATCAATTTTATCAAGCGTTTGCAGAGACATGGATGTCACTAGACAACACGTGATCTTCGAGCTCGCTGACGGGCTGGTCGGGCAAGTGTTGGCCTTTCGCTGTCGGTGGCTCGGCCGGTTCATTGTTGTTGCTGGCCTTGATATTGGTTTTATTTGAGCCACTCCTAGTGATACTGTCACTGCTCCGCGAACGCGGTGCCATAAGTCGCAGCAATGAAGGGCTCTTCTTCAGTGTGAGAGCTTCCGCTGCCTCCATGGGACTGCTGTGAGAAGCTTTTGAATTGCCGAGAGATACAGCGTCCTCGGAGTCGCCCGGTGATATTGGCATTTCGGGTATTTTCCCGCCGGGCAAGCTTCTCCTCGGTGCTGGTGATACGGGCAAAGGAGACACTGGTGATCCAGTAGATACACCGGACGACTTGGATATCTCGGCGACGCAGCTTAATACGCGTACAGATGCCCGCCAATGCCGCTCACTTCTCGGGCTGCGAAGCAACCTCGCCAGTGCAGCCTCTAACTCTGGCAAGGGCCGCCACGCCCGCTTCAAGACATCTTCCCTCCTCTGCACCTCTAGTAGAAACTCTTCCAGCAGCACAAATACCAAGTCACCACAAGTATCGCTGGGCTCCGCATTGCTTCCACTGATTATCAACGATTCAGGAACATGAGGTCCTGCCGGCTGCGGCAAAGTCACAACGAAAACTTCCAAGCTCAGCGCTAAGCCGTTGAAAGGAGCATTTTCCCCGTTATCACCTAGCTCCAGTGGAAGAAGTGCTGGGACAAAGACCGAAACGAACTCTGCTGCGAATTTGCGCTCGCTACCTCGATCCTTTTGGATAATTTCCGAGGTATGGAGAAACTGCACCATTTGATCGCATTCGGGGAGCCATTGCTAGCTTCCCAAAGTGCTGCAAGATCATCCAAGACGTAAGAGTCAACTTGCGTATTTTCATCCATGTCTGTCAAGGGGATAGCGATTGCAGGGAGCAGTCCAAGTGTACAAATCATCAAATGTTCCCGTTTGGACACGCCGAGCAGGTCGTGGGGTATGAGCAGCACAGATTTACGCAGCATCTTCATCGCTAGTTGGCGGCTTTGAACATTTTCATCAGTGTAAAGGCAGCGTACGATCTCAAGAAGCATGGAGCTGCGGGCTGTGCCACATCCCCATTGTACGGGACGCGTCAAACGGATAAGGTCCTGCGCCATGCCATGGGTCATGAATGGTGTGCGGTCCCAAAGCGTTGCTAGCAGTTCCAACGCACCATGGTGTAGCAAGGATGTTCTATCTGTGGTGCCGCGCTGTTGACGACTATGTGTAAGCAGTGCGAATGCTACCCAGACCACCTGGGGATAGAGCACGAGTCTTGATATTGGCATGGTTCCAGTCAACATTACCAGCAGTGCTAGACATTCTCGAGCAAGCGAGTGTGATCTGTCGTCTACACCCGCAGTGAGCGTCTGGCGCAACAGAGTCAGAGTTGAGAGAAGTACGTCGCCCTGAAAGCTCGGGGCCAGTTGGGTATACTCTACTAAAGCAAAGCGTACACACACCTCGTGTGGAGGTGACGGCCGGATAAAATTCTCGGAGTTCTCCAGTGTTGATGGCGCGTTCAACGAAATGGCTAGAGCAAGTTCTCTCACGCACAAGTCACTCCAGACCTGATTCTCAACTGCTGAGAGGCACAACGCGAGAGATCGAAGAGCATCCAGAAATTGCTCCCGCGCCTTACTTGCCGAAGATTGACTACTTTTCTCGTCAAACTTTATGCTTGCTGTTTCTCTCGTCGATGTTGCAGCTTCAATTAACGCAAGCGCCGCTGCAAGTAGCCCGCGAGGTGCCTCCAGAAGCGGGAGAACAGAATGAAGTAAAACGTGGCAGTGTTGTGTGACGCTTTTTGACACGATTTCGTCGACCGAGTCGTCATCATGCAACGCGAAGATTGTCGTGAGTGAAATGTGCATCAAATGTACAGCAAGAGCACGCACATCAGCGTTGGAATTGGAAGAGCTCCCCTAGACTGAAGCAAGTGACAGCTAGTATCGCTTGCCAACATCACAAGGGCCCCTAAATCATCCAAGGCACTTGCGATCTCGCCAGCATTGACCTCCATTGTGGCCAACAGCGGTAGCTGGAGTAGCAGCAAGCGCAGAACGTCCGCTGCTGCATCTTGCCAGCGACAAAGCCACCACATGACTGTCTTCGCTGTCTCGGATGGGAGCTGGCGTTGCTGCTGTTGTCGAAAGAGAAATCTAACGATCTCTCTGAGGTTTGAATCGTTGCCTACGCTGCTAGCGAAAGCTAGTGTGAGCCAAATATGGTCCAGCTGATCACTACAATTCTCACCAAGAGCTGATGTGAGACCAAACACCAACTCGAGCAACTCGTGGGATCTGCTACCTCGCTCATTGGGTGTCCAGAGCGGAACTTCAGCGAGCCACGGCAGCACAGCAGCTAGCATCTGTCGCTGTTGAGAGGTGTCGTCGCGATTCTGAAAAGCATTGAGTGGCATTGAACGAAGTATTGCGAGGCTCACACGTAGACTGAGCACTGGAAACTTTGATGCAAGCAATGCTGACACAGTTACTTGCAAACGACCAGCAACCTGCCCCTCAAGTCTCGGGCTGTAGTAACCTTGTAAGCCCCAGCGAGCTGCTGCCGCTTCGTCGTTATCACAATCAGCATCGGGTGCGCAAACCAATGCAGCTACCATATCAAGCGCCACCTGGCGGTGATCCTGGACAACGCCATCATCTTGATGTACGCCCACGTGGAGTAGCAGCACGTGCAGCAATTGTACGGCTAGATAAACCCCGTCTTTATCTGGGGCATCAACTCGTCGGTCTTGCAACCGTAAAGAAGGCCCTGAAAGAAGCTCATGACCTCGGCGGAAGCACCTAGGGCAGTAAGATATTGTCGTGCCACCTGAAGCTGGGATTTTTCTGCGCTCGGAGAAGCGCAGGTTGCTTTCTCGAGACATCGCTTGACCACGTTAGTAAATCGGGCACTTCCAGGAGGAAGTTCAAGTAACGCGTGCAGCGCGCGTTGAGCAAGCTGATGAAGCGCACTAAAATGCGGGAACGCGATAGCATCCACACTGAAGCATGAATCAAGCCACGCAACTACGCTATCTCCATCCCATGATGTGGGCCCGTCTTCAATTTTCAAACTGCTGCGTAGTAACTCGGCCAAAGTCGAAAATGCTCGATGGCAGACAAAGTACTGAGCTACTTTACGCGATGCGATGATTGCTTCGCTGGTACTGGCGCTACCGACGCCGAGCAGTTGATGCTGGTTGTCCACCCAGATCCAAGGGAAGATAAGTTTTCCGTCACGAGCCGCGAAAACATCGCATTGACTCATCCAGTGGGTGTAGAGCTCGCAAGATGCCTCTGGGGCCACAAAGCCAGAATAGAGATAGCGTGCCAATGCAGATTCCGCGAGATCCTTGTCAAACGAACCGCACCAACTAAGTAACAGGCTCGCTAGCTTGTCGTGTGGTAACTGCTGGAGTGTTGGCTTTGTAGCGGCATTGGAATGGAGTAGCAGTGCTCGCAAGCTGGCGACAAAGTCAAACTGAACCATTGCAAGACTGGGATTGGCTTCAGCGGCCAGTGGTGCGGAATTTGAGCTTGATGGTCCTTCAGTCGCTTCACTGTTTTCACTCGGGCTAGTTGCAGCTCCTTCAAATGCAGCAACCATCTTCGCTAGGAATATGGAGGTGGCATGCCGTAGCCGTTCGCCAATGGGCCCCACCGGTTCTAGTTCTTCATCGTCATGCTGCTCGCGAGTTCGATTATCCAGCAAGAGACGATAACAGCGTCCGATTGCCCATTGAAGTGTAAGCTGTGCCATTCGTGCATGCTGCATTTCGAGCAGCTTCTTCTTTGAAAGCTTTGTGGTCTTCATACTACGCGAGCGCTGCAACGCCGTTGGACCCCCTTCAGAAAGTTCTTGTTCTTCACTACTATAAGGAGACACGAATGCTTCTCCTTCGTACCGAGCAAGTACATCCAGTACTGTAGGAAGTGCTGTAGTGCCCGCGTTGCCCAAGGCCATCACTGCAGCATTGCGCTGTCCGATGTTGGTACTGCGCAGGTAGCACGCAAGCTGACGAACTAGCGATGCTACCATCGACGAAGGAGCCACACTAGCCGCAATGGATGACGAAGGTGATGAACTCTCCGAAGAAAACGTTGATGCTTCTGTCTTCCGGGTCTGCACGTGTAGCATCGGACTTGCTGACGTCGTCGCTAATAGTGCCAGGTTTCGCCAACGCGCAAGATCTCGTTGGCTGTGCTGCTGAGGATAATCTGTTGTTGATGGAGTGACAGCAATTACGGGTTCCAGCTTGGCGACCTTATCGGCCACATCAGCCCAAATGTAGGCAGTCACATCAGGTGCTCGTCTTGCAAGACATTTAAAAATCCGTGTCAGACAGTGAGACCACCTAAAGCTTTGGCGCTCTGTGGTGTCGAGTACCAGGCGATGGAGATTTTCTAGGGGATGCTTGTCCGTACACTTGTCGACCATGGCGTCTTCACACATATTCGGTCCATAGCTGAAAAACGTTATCTGCAACTCTGGTTCAAGGTCTTTAAGCAGTGTCCACACGCTTGGACGCGCCGCATGTGGCAACAGGTTTGAGCTTCTTGTCTCAGGCTGCTCAAAGTACACCACGCGTGCTTCATGCGCAACCTCGAGAGCGTCTAAAGCAGCGAGTCGTAGCAGTTGCTCGGCTTGAACATTATCATCACCTCGAGCAAGAAGGTACACGGCGATGGCTTCTACCTGTATCAACGCCTCGAACTTGGCTCGTGGACGCTCCCAACGAGTAATGGCAGCTCTGGTTGGTTCCAATATCACGCTTAGTAGCCGCAGAATAATGATGGCACCTGCTGCATCACTCACAGCGTTGGAGTTGTTTACATACATCCGCATGATGTAGTCGGTCAGTGCACGCACGACTGTCACTGCGCCAGGAGGTGGAGGCTCGGGCGGATTTGGTCCAAGTGGTCCGATAAGAGCAAGGAGAGTTTCGTGAGCGCGACGATGGACCACACGTTCAGCGTTGACACTGGCCCGCACGAGCAACAATAGTTTTTGCTCGCCGCTGAGAGAAAGGTGCGCGTATAGTGATGGCATCAACCCCAGTGCCGCTGCAAATGTCGTCACGGATACCGAACGAGTCGGGTCCTTGGCATGCTCTTCTTCCTCTTCATCTACATCATCGTACTCTCTTCGAATGGACCCTTTCGTGGAGACTGGAATCTCAGTAAGCAGTCTGTGTCCGATGCGTGTGCTGCACTCGAGAAGCACTCGACCTACGAGCTCTCCGATGGTCTGCCTACTAGCGAGAAGGTCTTTATCGTTTCCACGGAAGTCTTGTACAGCGTCATTGTCTCGTTCGTTATCATCTCGAGGCTGTGAAAGCAGAGCAGCAAGTGCTTCAAGACCGATAAGCTTCTGGGGGTCACCAATGCCCACAGGTTCGGCCAGGAGGCGACGCAGATGGCTCTGCACAGTGTACGCTGTGTTATAGGAAGCAATAGCTTGCGATATGTGCACTAAAGCTGGCAGAGCGCTTGTTCGGAAAGCCGTGAAGCTGTTGCTGCTGCTACTGGATGTGCTTGGTCGTAACCGCGGAAGTGAGAAGAACCCCCAAGCCTGCGTCGTGTTGATAATCTCCATGCAGTCCGATTCCGATGGAGCTCCCGCTGCAGTTGCTCCCGAGTCTCGTAGCAGAAAATGGCGGTGCATCATGTAGGTGAAGCCCAATTCCAGGCTAGGCAGGACATTATACGAAGCTGCACCACCGGCGTTGGAGTCCTGGTTGAGATGATACTGCAGTCTCAGCAATGCGAGTGCATCTTCATGCCAGTAGCGTGTGAAAATCTCACCAGGAGCAAGAGCCAATACGACGACTCGGAGTGACCACGATGCAGATTCGAGTTGCTGCTGTGCTCGACTACGACTCTTCTTCTTCGCGCAATCTGTCAAGCGGAGTGCAGCAGCATGAAGATCACTGATACAACGACTCCAATCACTGCCCGTGCATGTGTACAGCACACTTAGCTCTAGACGCGTAAGCAAGTGCAGCTCTCGTATCAGCATTTGGGCGACGAGCTGAGCACACGCACATCGGACATGCGAACGGTGCGGCTTCAGTAGCAGAGGCATGACAATACGCAGCCAACGGACGGCATCTGCCATCCGTGAAGCCAACGCTGAATTCGCATTAGCCTGGTTCGGCGCCAAGCCCAGGCGAATATGAGCGAGGTGCTTTAGGTAGGGGTGCTGAAAGTTATCACCGCTTCCTGTTGACGGCTTTGCAGCGTTCCAGAATGATGCACGGGCGATTATCTCCTTCTGCAGTTTAAGACGAGAGACATCGGGTGCCAAACCTGCAGCAAGCCCCATCACGTGACCCCAGGCGTTGGCAGCCTCGGTTGTACAAGCCAAGCATATTGCAAGAGCACTTGGTGGGCCTGAACTGTTTGGGGTTTTCGGCTTGGCTTTTCTCATCGTGAAATACGAGAACAAGGTGCCAGAGTTCTCGGCACGTAGTCGACGTTGAACCTCCTCGTCCGCTTGCCACGCTCGCTGGAAGGCTAGCAAGCAACGACCCACAGCACTAGCGACCAGTTCGTCAATCACCGCGCGGTCGGAAGAGCTCAGCTCAGCGATCGAGCTCTTTTGAAATGCAACCTTCAGCAACGTTGCCACAAGCCACGAAGCTACAGGGTCAGCCGGAGACTGTTGTTGACTTTGGTCACTCACTCTGCCTGCTTCAGTCGCAGAGCTAGGAGACGAAGGACTACCGGCAGATCTTGATGCAGCGACTGCCGCTGCAGCACTGGAGCTCTCGACGGTTTGTAGCCACGCAAGTAGCAATCGACCCACGCTCACGATACTTGACACACGCTTTCGTCGGGTGCTTGCAACTACTGAACTAAGACACAGCAGTCTCTTCACGTCTCGTTGGAAGTGCAACATCTCTGGTGGCATCTCCGTCAATGTCGTCACCCTCCCCATATCGTCGTCGTCTTGATCCTCTTCGTTGCTGAAAGTTTTCAGGAAGTCGAGAGCTCCGTCGCTGCTGCTTCTGCTGCTGCCGATGATCGCCAGCGAGTTCGCTGCGATTGCAAGATGTGTGGCCATGAACGCATCCAGAGCTCGTTCAAGCTCGCGGAGTGCGGCATCACCGCCGGAATCGCGTGTCACGCTTCGCTTCATGGAGCTCCGAGCAAACTGCGCCTGGAAAACCGAAACCCGAGTGCGGCGAGTGCTTCAGACGCACTGAACTAATTGGGGAGGAGACGCTGCATCCGCTTGGACCCCGGAGGGACGCGCTGATCTCGAGGCCGGACGAAACGGGAGCTTAATGCACGACGTGGACTCTCCGTTTGCCAATATACACTCGCAGCCATGAGCAATACACCACCGTCGGGGCCTTTGCCGCCTCCACGTGCGTCTGGGGATCATGATCCGATATTGCTATCTCCGTTGATGACACTCATACCCACGGGGTATCGCAACATCCAACCGTTCCAGAAGGGCAAAGGCTGGCATACCAATGGCCAAACGCCTCGGCGACGCGTTGCATCGCCTCGATCTTCCGATGGTGTCAAAGACGATCAGCATTTGTTCCCTAAAAGCATCGTGGAGTAGTGTTTCCACCACTTCCGGGTCAAGAGAGTGAGAGGGGTGCCCAAGGGCCGGATGCTAGTGTCGTTAAAGGTGCAGCGATTTTAAACAGCGGAGACCAACGTGACAACCGGCAGGAGCGGGATGAAGCTGCATCTGGTTCGTTGCTCACCTCTCCGAGAGCACCTTCAACTCCGCCAAAATCTGTAGCACCTCGACGACCATCGCGAACGGATATTCGTAGCAATCCGAGCTCTGGCGGAAGTTTTCGAAGTCGTGCGCTCTCTGGGTCTCCAAGTAATGGCAATAGCTCACGACCGACGTCACCCGCAACGATGACCAACAGCGAGGAGAAACTCAAGAACCATGACGATGATAAATCAAAAGCAGTACCAGGTCCAGACCCCGTGATAATGCAGCAACTGTGGCAAGAGTATGCAGCCCGATCACACGCTGCGAATCGCGTGGTGGATGCAGCGACATACCACGAAAAATGCATCGTCGATACGGAGAGCAACGGGCGTTGAAAGAACGTATCACACAGCTTGAGCAGGCACTAGAGCAAATGGAGAATGAGCGTAACCAGGCTCAAGCCCGAGCTGATGGCGCAGCGAAGCAGCTCGAGCTACTTGCATCGGATCGCTCCACGTCAGAATTGTCAGGAACTAGCACGGCGTCAGATTCGATGCCAACGACGCGCAGCTCATTTATAAGGCCAACACCAATCCCGGAACCAGCCAACGCAGAGGAGAAGTCATACCGAGAGCGCAGTTTTGTTTTGGAGCGAGCCTTGGCACAAGCTAAGACATCGCTTCTTGCGTTACGAGAGCAGCTTCTCCAACAAACCACTCAAGCAGCGGAACGTATTCAAGCACTAGAAGCTCAGCTTGTGCTGGAGCGCAAGTCAAGTCTAGAACTAGCTCGTCAGCTGCGTGAGGCTTCAGCAGGCTTTAGTCGCGCATCTGCAGAACTTGTAGAGACCCGTGTGGTTTTGGAACGCGAGCAGCAGCGTGCTCAAGAGATGGCCGACCAAGCACGTGTTCAAAATGCCCAGTTGCTGTCCGACACACGTCGTGCACAGCTCGAAACTCGCATGAAGCTTGCCGTGCGCTCTCTTGGTCGTGAAGCAATGAGGCACAAGCTGGAGGCATTGATGGGTCGTGCCTTGCGAGCCGAGCAGAATATGCGAGTTGCTCAAATCGAGACTGAACGCATACGACGGGAACGCGACGCCACCCGCGAGCAACTAGAGCAAGTGCTGAGCAGCCATGCAATAAAGTATCATGCACTTGGTGCGGCAGGAGGTGTACCAGGTATTCTGAAGCGCAGCACTACTCTCTCAAACAGGTCGAGGATGGTTAGTGGTCAGCTGCTTTTGCTGCAAGTACTTTATGAGGAGACCGAAGAACCCGAGGACCCTGATGACGGCTTCAGTGTCCACTTTGTGGCATACGAACCACGCTCTGCGCAAGATGATTTCCTGAGTTTTCATTTGCGCGACGTGCAACGACTTGTGCCTAACCACGGCAGCTATTTAGCACCACACTCTGTACGCCGTCGTGAACGGTTGGAAGAAGTGGCCGAGCTGTTGCTGGGTCATGTACATGCTGGCTACAAAAATGGCCACCTTGTACTAGCTGAGACCAGTGGGCCCGAGGCAGCCACTCGACTTCCTCTGGAGCAGCTTGCAGCTCAACAAGAACAGCAGCATGCACGACAGATTACTGTGTATAGAGGTACACGATACATTCAATTCGTCGGTATGGACGATGAAGTGGACGCAGTGCTCGCAGAACTGAACGTAACCGAGGCGTTTGCTGCAGCCACTTCGCAAGTCTGGTGGCTGGAGATTCGCGCCGTTATGTTGGGCTACGAGGGAAATTGTGACATTGAATCATTAACTACCAAGGTAGACTTACGCCAGCTCCTTACGTTTTGTGCTACGTTTGCAAGTTATCGTCCAAGTGAGAGTTTAGAAGGCAGCAACAACGACGATGCGGAGCTTTTTGCCGTACACGAGGAATTGCTTGAACCATTGCTTACGAACCTCAGGGTTGTGTACTCTGAACCTGGCGGTATTTTGTTGGAAGTGGTTGGTTTCGAGCATGAGAGCCGACCATCCTCCAGTGCCACCGAGCCGCAAAAACGACTGCCAAGGTTGTCCGTCGAAATATGTGATGGCATCTTGGGGCTTGATGGCAAGATAATGGAAGTTTCTCAACATACGAAAACTACTACCGTTGTTCCGAGTACGCTTACTTATCAATTTGTCGTCAATGTTGGTGACGTGTTTTATTGCGTACGGCTGCAAGAACTCTGGGATGGTGAACTACTTCTTGATATCACAATGGATGACCCAGACACGCAGCACCACTTCCACCGGGTATTACACGAGCCGCAACTTGCAAAGCTAGCAGCACGACTTGTGCGTGATGGTGCTCTTGAAGGCAATCAATTTGAGGAAAATAGTACTCGCGAGGAGCAGGAGGCTGCTGCTCTGCAGGTGAAGTATGGTCTCTCCAGAGTGCTACACCGTCCTCTGTGCAAACTTGTCAAGAATCATATTCAGCCGGTGTTGCCGCATTCTAGCCAAGGCAGGAGCAATGTTACATCGACAGGAGACATATCTCTTGGCACCCTTTTCGAGGATGAAGAGAAGGACAAGTCGTCGAAAATGGGTGTCGAAACAGACGAAGTTGAGACGCAGACCGTAGTCCTCGATTCATCGTTATGTGCATCGTTTGGCAGCAACTATCATCTCCGTGAGCTGGACGTTATTGGTGCTTCTCGAGAGTTTCTTACTGACGAGCATGCCGTATACCAACTTTTCCAGCAAGTATTTACTATGGTAGAAAGCAACGCTGGAGACGTCAGGCGGCAGCGCACAGCTTCACGATTCCAAGGATCTGCAAACTATTCACTCATTAAAGCCACGTCAGTGACATTACCTAGCTGTGGAAATGTTACGCTCGTCGATGTGCTGTCCTTGACACCAGAGTCTTTAGTACAGAACAGGCTGCCATTGGTTCTGGTGGTCAATGGCCCGAAGGACGAGCAGGTACTTCTGCAGCAAGCATTCAAGGCCATCGGACTCATCACAGAGGATGCTAGCCCGATATTGGTAGGTAGCCCACAAGACCATGATGATGGGTAAATGAATTGCCTTGGTGCTTTTTGCCACCCGCCTGGATTGTCATCTCCGACTTGACTTAGTTACCGGGAAGTAACTTCTTCCCGTCTGAGGAGGATGCCGCCTCCTTCTCTTCTTGGGATTTCCTCGCTTTTCGCTGTTCACGAGACGCCTGCATCGCCAGCTTCTGCATGAATGACAGGTGAATACTGGACGCACTCGCGGCGTCCCTGCTGAGCTGGTGCTGGCTGGCCCATCGCTCCCACCACTGCACTTGAGCCTCCCAGTACACGCACTTCTCCGCCGCTCGCTGCTCCACCGACCTCGAACCTTCCGCCTCACCGTCTCCTTGACTCTCTGGAAGCATTGATCCTTCACTCATGATCACCTCCCCGCCAACGCTTTCTCATGTGGGACGTGGTTGGTGGCCATCCAATGCTTCAACTTGGTCACACGTCGCATATTCCCCACTTAACTTAATTCAATACCTGTATACTAATAATAACGACTCAGCAATAGTGTCAGTGTGTCAATATAGGGAATGGCTGGCCTGGGTCCACGGGTGTTGCAGGTGCTCGAGTTCGCGCGTGCGCGTGCGCCGGAGCTGCAGGCGCTGCAGGAGCTCGCGCAGCATGACGAGGTGGCGACCGCGGCCGACGCGAAGGTGCAGACGCAGCGGAACCAGCGGCGGCGGCGCGCCAACGCCTTCAAGTCGCACCAAATGCCGCAGCGACTGCGAGCCAAGAGCAAGAACAAGAACAAGAGCAAGCTAAAGGGGGCGGAGCGCTGTCGCCAGCACGAACGGAGGCCCCACAAGCTACAGATCAGTCGCTCGTGGCCGTCGGAGGGCGCTCCGCAGCGCGCCGTGTGGCTGGCGAGTCACATGTGGCACGCCAAGCGCTTCAAGATGGCGGAGACGTTCGGCCACGTGCTGGCGGCGCGTCGAGCCGACAAAGGTGTGTCTGCAGCACTGCAGGCGGTGAGGAGCAAGGCCACACTGCATGACGCGTCGCACTACGGCGTGATTGAGCTCTACGGACTGCCCCAAGTGATTCTGGAAGCTCTGCAGTTGGTGTCGGATCCAAGCGGGTCGGACTTCCACGGATTGAAATTCTTGGCGGGGAGTGAGGAAGGGCATAGTATGCTGTACCATGAAGGGATGTTTCCTAAGGGAGCGATTGCTCCTGTGACGTTCATGTGGAGACCGCTGAAAGCGGATTATGCTGGAGAGGCATTCGAGCTGCATGAGGACTGGCAGAACACCAAGAGACAGCTGTGGATTTGGGTGCATCCAGCTGCATACATGGAGGCTGCAGCGGCGATTGGAGAAGCTTGTCAGGCTGTTGTTGGAGACGAGGAGGAAGGGATCCAAATGCTAGATCGACGCGGTCAGCTGTGTAGACTAAAGTTGCGAGGCAGACTTGCTGACGAGCTGGTTGCGAGTCTCGCAGACCATAAGGAGCTGAATACTAATGTGGAGGACCAGGATATGGAGGAGAACACTGCGTCTGATCATGAAGACGGGTTCCCAGAAAACGACACGGTGATCGCTTGCAAGAACAGCAACCGCCACGAGTTGTTGCGTGCTCTTCGCCAATCAGACAAGAAAGTGAAGAGCAGCGAGAGAGTGGAGACGATATATAGTGTAGCCGTGAATGATCCGCGCCTTGCATGCTGGCGGGACGGCAGTCTGTCTTACAAATCCGAGCCGACAAAGTCCAACTTATCCCTTTTGCAGGAGCCACCTGGAACCGCGGTCCCGCAAGTTGGTGCAGGTGTGATTAAGAGCCCGCTGTCCGGACTTACTCTTTCATCACGTGGGGAAAATGCAGAGGAACCAGAATCGGAGATTATCTTGAAGGACTTGCAGGCTTTGCTGTCATGGACGACGAACAATCCAAGCGCAACTGCCTCAGAAAAGCTCAGCGTTACGTATCCCCACTCAGCTCCTTTGGTTGACCCCAAAACGTCTGATGCAATTGGAGTCGAAAAGTGTTCGGAGCATTTTACTGCACCCAGTTCGCTACTATGGTCGTTATCCAAGAGGAGTAAGCTCGGGCGCAATTTCGTGCAAGATCACAAGCAGAATGAGCGTATATACCGTCAGCGAAAAGAGAGCAAGTTTGTCGTTGGCTCTGAGGCAGCGTCCGTCGAATCTCAGCCGGTCCATCTCTTAGTGGTCAGGAAGCGCAATCCGTATCCGCACACTAGCGGGTGGGACATTATTTGTCCGCCGGTAAACGTCCCCAGCTTGTTGAAGGCTTTGGTATTCGGCGGTGCACTGGTTTGGGTCTTGAAGAGGACTATGCTTTGTCTACGGTGGTGCATCAACCAAGGTATTTAAGTAACGTTGTTTGTATTTGTCAGTACAGACGGTCTGACGTTGTTGTCTTGTCAATTGTAGCTTTCCTTGTGATTTCCCAGATACTCAAGCTGGACAACAATATTGGGAAGAACGTGCAAGCGAATTCGAGACCGAACAAGCGAAGAAGCCGAAGTCAAAGCGTATTAATTTCGCGAAGCACGGTGTGGCGTCGCCATTTCAGCCCGGCTGGAGTGCACTTTTAGTGCGCAGACTACTGAGGGTGATACGGAGGAAGCTGATCAAACGCTTTGCGTCCTTCGTGGGGGCGAGTATATGGAGCCCTTTTGCTTCTACAGTGCTAGTCCCCAAAACAACGGCAGTGAAGCTACTTCATCGTTCACCCCTGCGACTGAGGACATCGTTCCTGTACCAATGCCGACTCTTGTTCGTGTTGTCATTGCCTTCCCGAGGAGAGGCAACGTTGCGATTAACTCCATGGTACGGGTGACAAAGGATTATGTATACCTCATGTGAAGCTGACGTTTGACTAACGTTTGTTTCCTGATGTGGTGTGTCCTTCAGCTTTTCGCACCCTCTGACGAAGATCGAAATCAATTTTACTGCGATAGCAGTTGGCAGGGCTGCAGCATCGATCTGAGCAAGAAGAACAAGACGAAGGACCCCCAGACTGACAAGGTGAGTGAAATGTTGTTGTCGTTACTCTGAAGAACTTTGTACTGACAACCTTTTTTTGTCGTGTGTAACTAGCGTGCACTCATCGGATACGTGACCTCGGCAGTCTACGACCGACCCAAGGCGGCATTCCGTGCTGTCGGCTTTTGTGCTTGCGAGCCGCTCCAACAAATATTTCTTGCCAACCAGAGCGAAGGAAGTAGCAAGAAAAGCAAACACGCCCTTGCGATGCTTCAAACTCCGCAGGGTCGAATGCTGCGCCCTGTGCTCATCCAGGCGGAGGTCTGAACCAGTTCAACTAAAGTAGAGTTTCTGAAAACTTGTAGTAGTGACCAAAAGTTGATCGAAAACACGAGCGTTTAGACCACAGCATCTTCCATACGAATAAAATTCGTCATCACTGGATGATTAATGAAATGAGCACTTACTACACGGATACATGATGGTAGAAGCGGACAAACCTACCCGCTTGATTGCCAAGCGAGGCCTTGGTGGCTAATACTTTTCTGTGTTGATCCAGCTCGGTCTGTCGGCTATATTATTATCAACAGGCCAGCTCGAGAGAGAACATGGGACTGGCAGTAGAAGAATGGAGAAGCAAGGCATAAGCCTTCTTCAGCCTTGTGATTACTTGTACATGTTGCTTGGCTGGAAGGTAAGGGCACATCGATTCCCCTGAGCTTGATGGAAAGGTTGAATTGCAACTGGGGTGTCAGCCTCAGTCAGGCAGACACTTGTATGAAGCTGGTCATCCGACCATTCAATTATCATCGAAGCTTGAGCTCCCCAGCAACTCGTTTCCGCTGCCCATTAACTCGTCCTGATCACCGCTCAGAAGATCGTCAGTGGGCGGTGCTTTCCTCTCGTTGTCCGCGTCCATAGTGAGTGCCATGGAATCCGAGTCGCCATCAATTTCGGCCTCAGCTCCAGTTCCTTCTCCGCTTGACGAACTGCTGTCATCATCGTCATCACTGGAACTGCAGTATGTCGACTTGGCTCCGTTGAACATGTGTCGCGACGGCGGGATAAACTCGAAAGAAAGGGGCGCGACCGTGCTAGAGGATATTACAGGAGGAGGTGGGAGGTTGGACTGGCCCAAGAGAACCGGGTCTGGCTGAGGAATCTCCCATTCGAGCAATCGGCACAACTCCTGCACAATCTCGTCCGAATAGCCTAGCAAGTCTACGTCGAACTTGTGCGGGCGACCGACAGGCTCCCTAATAACCAACCATTTTACGTCAGTCTGATTACGCGAAACAGTAAAAAGCATAAGGAGGCACACCTATTGATCAGAATCATGGGAGTCTCCTTCCGAAAGCGGCCGACGATGCTGCGCACAGGATTCACCTTGAGCGACGATCCCATCACAAGCACTAGGTCCGCCTCGCCTTCATCGCTTTTGATGGAGTCGTGAAAGCGCCGCGGTAACGACTCGCCGAAAAATACAATATCCGGCTTAATAATGCCGTCTGGAGAATTACAAGCCCTGCACATGGGCACTTGCTGATGCAACACGTCTTCACGAATAGCACCATTCGGATATACTTTTTGCACGAAAGGCACGTCGCAGTCGCGAATGATCCGTGGCAAAGCACAGCACGCTCGTGAGAAATACCCGCTGCGTGCTCTAGCATGTCAATATTCTGTAGGCGCAACAAGTTCGTTAGTTTTGACGAGCAGATGTTAAGAGGCCACTCGACACTGCTTACCTGACTGTAGATACGGAGCAGTTTGCCTTTGTCTTCAAGCAGCTTTAAGAAGTAATGACTCCGAGAAGGAACAAATGTGAAGCCGCTGGACTTGGGAAACAACTCTTTCGCAAACGCGAAAAACGGTTTTGGGTTTGATCGGAAAAATTCGATGTCTACGCGAAGTCAACAAGTGCATTTCAGTCCATGTACCACCCAAACGTCAATTTCGATAAAGCACAACATACCGAACATGCACTGCGGATTTGGGAGGTTGTACTCCCAAGTCTCTGTACAATCATAACAGTCGCACAGAACACATTTTAAGTGTCATATACAGCAAATGCTTATAAGCAGCTTCATCAAAAACGTACGCTGTAGATGCCGTTCTCCGACCGGAAATCTGGGATACCACAGGACACTGAGATACCTGCACCCGCCAGTACTACGATCTTCTTGCTTGATCGCAGCAGCGATGCCACGTCTTGCAGCGTATTGACGCTCTCTAGTTTTTCTCTCGCCCGCTGAATGCAACATGAACATAAACGATCGCACATGTCAGACCACGTTCCAATTCACAGCAGTACACTGGCACAAAGTGAAAAAACGTTATAAACGTACCGGAATTGCAGGCTTGATAAGTCGAATGCCCATGGAGAACATGGCTTCCCACAGCTCGTCGTCGTCCACCGCGACTCCTTCCGAGACACCGAGACCCAGAGCATCCAGCATCTGGCCCGCAGGCATCCCCGAAGTCTTCTGGTCCACCAGCCAATTCATAAAGGCCTCTTCATTGACGTCACTGTCGTCAGACGACGAATCTCCGTCGCCAAACGGCGGCACCGGCGTGGGCGCCGCAGGTGGTGGCCCTTGCCCGTCATTATCTGGTCCGTCCGTGCTGTCACTGGCTTGGTCTCTAGCTGCCGAAATGACAGCTGCCGCGTCCGCAGCGTCTCCCGAAGAGTAGGGAGACGCCGGCCCAGCCACTGGCGCTGGCGGAGGCGTCGCTTGCTCGTACTCGTCATCCGACGCCCGCTGCTTCTTGGTAGGAGGTGCATTGGAGTGCATATTCATGCTTACACTTCTGTTGCGGTTGCCCGCGGCGGCGTTGGGGCTGCCTCCGCTGCTGCAGCTCCTAGGGCTCATATTCAGGGGCTACTATTAAGGGGTTCCACGGTACGACTGTCCGCACTTGGGTCCATGATTCCGGGCCGGGGTTAGCTCCAAAGCTGACCCCGAGGGTGAAAAGAGGTCGGATTTGGACCTGACTTGGCAATGGGACGAAGGGGAACGCGGTGGCGGCTCTGGCGGTGGGCTTGGTCGTCGACGAGTCACTGGGGAAGTGAAGCAGAAGGCGCGGGGTCCGGTCGGTCGGTTTCTCTCTCCCTCGGCGCGCAACTTGCTCGCTCGACTGTTTCGCTTCGGGTCGCACGCGCTCTCGGAGTCCAGGGAGGTCTCGCACACCAAGCGCACACCACACGCTGGGTATCGGTTTATGAGGAGAAGGCGCCGGTGGCGGGTTCAGGTTCAGACGGCTATACAAAAGACAAGTGAAACGGACGACCAATGGGGAAGGGCGTGTGGACCACACCACTTGCGGTGGTCGAGGCGCCGTGTCTCTGCGGACGTTGAAGTGACTGGGCTGTAGACGAAAACGTTGCCTTTAAGAAAACCTTCAACATTGAGCACGATTATCTAGTTGACTGCGAGGGGATCTACTATGTGAGGTCTTGTACAGCTCCTGTTGAAGTGCGGTGCAGGCGCGAGATTTGAATGGACGCGACGGCGTCGAGTGTCTCCACAATTGCACAGACAAGTGCATGGCGTAGCTAACGTCAGTCAGTCGCGCGGCACCGCACGTAAACACCTGGATATGGGTACATTCGTCTACATGGCAGCGCTCGGATTCCTACCTACTATTCGTCCTAAAATACCGCAAACAATTTTTTAATGGTAGATGAGCTAGAAACGACCGGCAGTATCGTTCAGGACGCCCTGGCCGATTGTCTCGAATGCCGACGTCTCCAGCCCCGAAGTCCGTCAAGAAGAATGCGACGGGCTCGAGTGCCTCAACCTCCTCGCCCACATCTCCGAGTCGGTCGGTGAAGAAAAAGCTGAGCACGCACATCGACCAGGAGCTGTTGGTGCTGGAGCACGATGACGGCAAACGCCACTCGCGAGAGCTCACACTGTGTCTGAACGAGTACGCCAAGAAGATTGACGAGCTGCAGGAGAAGAACCGGCTGCTGGAAGAGGAGGTGCGCGTCTTTCAAGTATAGAAGTGCTATAGACGTCTTTGCGTCTGATCTGTAGCTCGGTTTGTCTGCAGCTCTCGTTCGATGATCACGAGGCACGGGATGACCCGTTCTACAATGAGCAGACAGCGGAGAAGCTCTCCAACTTGTATCTGCAGGGCAACAACTTTATGATCCGTCTGGAACTAGAGCGCAAGGAGGTTGCGCGTCTGAACGCACTCATCCAGTCGCATGAAAGCACGCTGGCTCAACAGAAGACCAAACTCTACGAACTAGCAACACTCGATCACAACCACGCCATCATGCTGGGCCGCATTCGCAAAATGGAGCACGACATCGACCGCCGTCTCGTCAAGATGAATGAGAAACTCAATCGGAACCGACGACTGCGGCAGAACATCGACGCGCACCGCACCGAGCGTGCACGAATGGACGAGGTCTACACAAAGATTTCGACAGAGACGCTATCGAAGCGGCATAAGGTGGCGCGAACAAGTGACGAAGTGGAGAAGCTTCGCCAGGAGATTGAGGCTATTGAGCAGGAGATCGAAGACGTGCGGCAAGAAGGCGAAGAGTGCGAAATGAAATGTGATCGGCGTGCTGCAGTGTTGCTGCAAGATCTCAAAGAGATAGCAGTGCACCAAAAGACGCCGAGGAGCTCACTGATGTGGACAAGTACAAGTTCTTGGGCGAGAACGACATCATGCGTAATCTGTCGCAGGCCCAAGAAAGCGAGCTGGAGTCGCGTGCGAAGCGTAGTCGATGGAAGACCGGTCAAGCTAAGGTATCAACGGATGTCATGCTGACGAAGTACCAGGAAAACCGCACATACATCGAAAAGATCCACGAGGTCTCCGGCACGAAGACCGTTTCGGAGATGATCGATGCCTTCAACAACCAATATCCTTTCCCATGCCTTGTGATCGTAGCACTGGTTTAGTTAGCATTATCAACTTGCGTCCGTGGCTTTGCTTGGATTCCTTAACCGCGTTGATTTGTCTCTACGGAAGCAGAACATTTTGATCGAATCCAGCATGTCAACCAACTAGCCGAGGAAATTGAGAACCATCGCCAAGTTAGCACAAAGCTGCGTGAGGAGATTGGAAAGTAAGTTAGCAAACTGCAAAGGACTGGCCAGCGTTATTTGTCTGACTTCTTGTGAATTTGTGCGTGTCTTACTAGGCTGAAGCAACGCAAAGACTCGGTTGATTTCCAGCGCATGAACCGCATCGAAGGTCTCCGGTCAAAGCTACAGTACACGAATGAGCAGAAGAAAGTCAAGGAAGATGCAAATCGTGAAATGCAGACGTTCTTGGAGGCGATAAAGCCCGCGGTGGTGCTTTTCCACTCACGCATTGGCTGTCCTGATGTTCACAGTAAGTTGCAGTTGAAGTCATCACGTTCGGATGGTGGCTCATGACACTTCCTGTGCTCAACTAGGCGATGGTGACATGAAGAAAGTGCTCGGTGACATCGAAGGCCAGATCGTCGCAGTGCTGCAGGCGTACCACGCTAAGGTCGAGGCCACCAAAAGGAGGACGCCATTCCAGAGCAACCTGTTGCCAGCAACAACCTCTCTCCACAACCTTCGAAACGTAAGGCCTCCATCGCTGTGCGCAATCGTCGTGGGAGCATGGGGGCACGAGCCATGAAGGAATTCATTAGCGAAGGAGAGACCGCACGCACAGGATCGGTGGCTGGAATTTCTTCGTCAACCGGGGGACTGGCACAACGAAAGCGACGCAGCAAGGGGCTCCTGCAGCTAACGTAGGCGACGGCAATAAGTCGTCCATCACGAGGCCTGCTAACGCAATGTCGTCTAGCATGCAGCCTTATCGCTACACGGGACTGCGACCGCCACACTTGTCCATGGAGGAGCTGCGAAAGAAGGACAGCATGGAAGAGGAGTACCCTCTCACATACCATGAACTCAAAGTCAAGGTTTGGCACAATGACACGTCCCAATAACTTTCACTGATCAGTGATGCCGTTATTCAATCAAGAAGAGCAGACCTCCCCTCATTGCGCGCCTTCGAGCTTGAGCTCCTGGACCCTTGCACTCTATTACGCAGAAAATAAATGGAAAGGGTTTTTCCAGTCTAGTTTTCGTTCGGTGCTCACCGTCGTGCTTACGCCGTCTTGGCTTTCTTGGTATCTGGCTGCTCCTCCTGGTCTGAGGCAGTCATGATAAACCACGTTAGATACTAACCAGAGTTGCGCGTACCAGAACTTCTGGACATTAGTCGCTCACATTACTCACCTTCACTCTGGGCAGGAGTCGTGCGATCATTCTTATTGCCGACAGCGCGTGCCTTAGGGCCCCAGTTGGGCTCCGGATTCAGGGGAAACGCAGCGCCTTGGGTTTTTCGTTAGTACCAGGTCGCTTAGCCGAGAAATTAGCCACAATCTTGGGCTCCTTGGCAAGAATACGGTTGCCCGCTGACTCCTGTCCGTTGCGATTTTTGTTTAGAGGGTGCTTCTTCACCCAGCAGCGCATAATATCCCACAGGACATCGTTCGGCGCGGTGGTCTTAATGGCATCGGGAACCTTGTGAAATTGCGAGGCCTCGTAGCCAGCGTGGCGAATCGCACCCTGGATCTGAGCCATCCTCGGATTCGTGCAGTGCAGAGTCTTGCAAAGACCGGGGAGAGTGTAGTGCAGCGGAGCATCCACAAGCTCCTCAGAGATTGTAGTCAGCAGACCGTGCAGTCGGTCCTTTGTGGGGAACTCCGTGGTGGTCTTCTCCACGCGGTCGCGGATCTTCAGCACGACATCGCGGCTGTGAATCGGAGCCGACCAGATCGGACCCGCCATCTTGTACTTACCGCCGCACTGGTCACATTTCTGGCCCACCACGGGTCCGCGCGAGGCGTGGTAAGTGTTTCCACTGGAGACGCCGAGCGGCTGCAGGTGGAAGCTGTCACACTGAACGCACTGGAAAACGTACGACAGCTTGGTCATCGCCTTCTTGACGTTAACCGGTGACTTGTAAACGCGCACGAACACACGCACGTAAAAGTCAATGCTGCAGGACGCGATGGGCACAATGTGACGCGCGTAGCGGTTCGCCGACGACTCGATCGTCTGCAGCACCATACGGAGCGCCATCTCGTGCAAATAGTTGGACTTGTTCGGGATGGCACCATAGCGAGAGAAGCACACTTCCGGCTGCTTGCCAGACAGCACGGGCATGTCCGTGCACGTCACACACAGCAGACCTCCGTTGGCCACACTCTGCACCGCGCTGTCCAGGAAGATCGACGCCGATCCGTACGGGTCCAAGTCGATCACATCAAACTGCTCCGCAGACTTGCGGTGGTTGTACATGACGTCAGTGGCATCGGCTTCGTTGGGGATCACGCGGTCGAGCGGCAGCTCGTTGAACTTGACGTTGGTCTTGATGGTCTCCACCGCCGCCGGGTCCATGTCGTTCACCAGGATGGACTGGACGCCAGGGATCTGCTGGAAGTAGCGGATGGAGCGCAGTCCAGAGGCCGACAGCGCCTCGAAGATCTTGAGCCCAGACGTCTCGGCCGTGTCCTGCAGGTGCTGCTCAATCTCCTCGTCCGCGAACTCCTTGGGCACGAAGCTGGCGCCGTCTCCGGCGGCGTTCGCGGCCTTCTTGGCCTCGCGCGTGAGCTGCTCGCGCGCGCGCGTGCGGGCGAACTCGGAGATCATGGCGATGGACAGGTCGCGGTTCAGCACCTGCACGTTGTTGTAGAAGACCTGGTTCTCGACGGGGAAGATCATGACGCCGTCGCCCTCGCGGATGATCTTGTGGCCCTCGGGCGCAGGCTTGCGCTGCAGCGTCTGCGCGAGCGCGGACGCAGACGCAGAGGAGCTCATGGGTCGGAGGAGGCGCGGGCGGAGGAGCAGCGTCGTCAAGGTGGCTGCACCAGCAGGAAGTGCGTCGATGACTGGCGGTCACGCCTGACCATCACTCTGCAAATACCGGTATGGAACATCCGGTATACTGGCGCGTGGCGGTATGTGCATGATTTGGGGGAGAAGGATCACGGCAGTGCGGAATTGCAGCCAAGCGGAGCCAAGTAACCGGCTGAGTCAGAGCAGAGCAGAGCGCGCGTTTCATGGATGGGAAGCGCCCAGACGCCCACCGCAGAGGTAGAGAGGCTCCTGATCCTATTGCAATTGATTGCCGTCGTGTCGTGGACAGGTGGACAGATATCTTGGCTAGTTGGACCACTGTACTGACGTGGACGTCGGCGGACAGGTGGCGGACGCAAGAGCAGCGGTGGGAGGACCGCCTACCGTCGCGTGCAGACCTCGGTAGGCGACAGTACAGCGGCCGACGCGACCAGAACGAACCCCGGCGGCTCGCACCGGTCGGTGCAGGTGGTGGACGACTCGGAGGACGCTCCGGCGCCCTTCAGGTCGTCGCTAAAGTCGTCGCTGGCACAGGAGCCGCCACCAGCACCCACCAAGGTGCAAGGGAAGCGCACGGAGCGCTTCGTGCGCGTGGAGAAGAACAGAGACCGCAGTAGGGAGAGGCCCGGCAGTGCACGGAGCCGCAGCCCGGCGCCGCGGAAGCGCGATCTGCAGGTGCAGACCAGTGCGCCAAGAGGTGGCAAAGTGATCTCGTTGTCGTCACCCTCGCCGCAGAAGGGGGCACCGACAAAGCGTTTTGTGAGCAGCTTAACGCAGTCGCTTCACCCGGATGATCGTGCGCCGAGGAAGCAGGATAGGGACAGTCAGGGTGGAAGAGGACTGCAGGGATCGTCACTGCGTCGTTCGAACAGCAGAGAGCCTCGACAGTGGTCGGGTGAGGATCGGTCACCGACGTATCGGCGCGTGGACCGAGACTCCGGCAGGCGCTCCGTGTCCAGGACTAGGTTGACTCGGAAAAACAGCACGGACAGCGTCTCGTCACAACGATCGGACCGCAGTGAGAGAGGTTACCGCGAAGAGCGCTACAGCGGAGACTTTCGTTCGAGCCTAGGCTCTGTTAAAAATGAAGGCCCGCAGCCTGTGCGCAGACTATCTAGTGGCTCATCTGCGCAACCCCCGTTTAAGTCATCGTTATCAGCGACCAAAAGTTCGCAAGATGTGCGGGTTCAGAAAGCACGACCTTCGTCAGGAACGATCGGGCGTTCATCTGCCCCGAGGCAGGACGCCACATCGCGACGATCATCCTTGGACGGTGGGGCGTCTTCACTTCGTAAAGGTCCCCCAAGCGCGTTGCCACTCAGCTCGTCGCCGGGCAAGTTCAATTCACAGGATACTCGATCTTCCCGAGGGGCAGCTCTGTCAGAACCCTCGCAAAATGTGTCTGTAGCGACAACCGGTGGTTTGGGAAGAAATGCACCTGCAACTGGATCGGTGAGGGACTCAATTTCGCCAAAGTTGCAAAAGCCTACTGCGACGCAAGAAAAAGAGGAGAGGTCAGTCAAGACACCAGAAGCTCCTGTTGTTGGTGAAGAAGTACGCAAGCGTGTTGGGGAGAATCTGAAGGAACGCATGGAAGCTCGAGATTTAAAGCGTGGTAGTAGTCTAGCTCAAATGATGAAGGCGCCGCTTGACCGGAAGGGTTCTATGGAAGATCGAGATGAGGTGAGATCTAGCCCGATGTGTCCAAGAAAGGAGCTTCATAATGAAAAAGCTTCCGGTGGTGGTGAGTCTGAGAAGGACGCAAGGACCCGCGAGTATTACGCCAAACTTGACAAAGAGAATGCAGACCGAGAATCTGCTCGGCGTTCTACTACAACGTTAAAATCGTCATTGACTGCATCGATAGAGTCAGTACCAACCCGATCACTGACATCCGCGTTGGTGGCGTCGATGGATAGTGGACAAGGTCGGACGTTTAGTTCCTCGTTGGCAGCATCGCTGACTCCGTCTCGAAAGCTTGTGTCACGTGTCAATAAGATCAAGTTTTCCATTGCGGAGCTAAGAAGGTAGGCCCACAAATGTGTGGACGCGCAGGCTGGGGTGTGGTTTTGTTCTGAACATGTTCTTGGGTTTAGGTAGGACTAACGGTACGCATCGCTGTCTTGGTGATGCATTGCGAGTGCAGGCTCGTAGTATATGCACTTCCGAAGCCAACGGATCTTCCGGATATGAGAATCGTGGACGTGATTCAAATTCGAGATCCGACTTCCGTCTCCAAGCGATCATCAGGACGACTTGGAGGAGGTGGCAGTGGTAGGGCTATTGGAAGCAGTCTCCGCAAGGGCGATCGGTTTGCATCTGGTGGTCGTGGACCGCTGTCGAGAAATCAGAACGGTGGTGGTCGGAGGGATCGACAAGGACGGGGTAGTGGTCGCGGAGGTCGCGGAGGCCGCGGTGGTCGTGGAAACCGTCCACCGCAACCGCCACTCTATGATGGTCCAATCGAACCGCTTACCGTTTCTGAGAATCGTTGGAAACCCAAGAAGGAGACGGAGATTTCCGGGCTTGAGAGTACACTCAGCCATGTGAAGAGCTTGCTAAACAAACTAACGAGAGAGAAGTTTGCAAAGCTGACAAAGGAGCTGTGCGCAACTGAGATCGACAGTCTGTCCCTGCTGAGGTAAGTTCAATTCAACCAACATGATTAATTTATGAGTTGTAAGTAATGTAACGGCATTTGTATTGTTATGATGAAGCTCGATTGTATCGATCATTATGAACAAGGCTCTAGAAGAGCCCAACTTTGCGGATGTGTATGCTGATTTATGCAAGGAGTTCCATACACGAACGATAAAGAAAAACTGGGACTTCCTGCGCGTGTTCGATGATGGAAAGGGCGTGAGTATTCTGCGGATATTGAATGTTCTTGATCTATCTTGCTAATTCGCTATCATTTGCGAGAAACCAGGCATTCTACTGGACTGCGATTGACATGACGGCGTACACATCGTTTGCTGGCCCGTTCGATAGGTACGTCTTGCTGTGCAAGCGACTCGTTTTTTGTCGCCAATAAGTCTGCATCATTCCCGTTTTGATTCCATATTGTTCCAATCAACAGCACAAACCGCTGCCTCGAGGATATTTCTGCATCCGAAAGCACAGCGAATTCAACCTGTGATTATGGTAAGAACTCGATTCCGAACACACGCCTGAACAGTACTTCGAAGTAAGATTGATTTGTATCGGTTTTGCTTGTTAACTTATTCCAGCGTCGATAGCCTCTGTTAAGTTCTGTCGCCACGATGATTATTTGGTTGCATTTGGCGAGAAGGAGAACGGAGCCTTTTACTACATGAGTAAGATATATAGTGTAGTAGCTACTGTTTTATGCGCTTGATTCGTGTAGGGCTGGTATTATTCACTTATTTGTGTTTACCTGCATTGTAGAGCGAAAGATCAGTGAACTTGGAGAGTGTGAACCGGTTGAAGGACCGTATGAGTCAGGTATGATAGTGCCTTATACCTTAGTCTGGAACTCAATGTGAAGTCGCTAACACCCTTGTCACGTGGTTATTTACTTTACGCTTTAGTTGAGCTCGCACGCCAGGCAGCCACAAATATTGTGACTTTCACACGACTTCTTGTAATGCGTTGCCAGGACGAATTTGAGAAAACGGTAATTTTCGTTTTCTCATTCTTTCTACACACAGCGATAACAAAGTGTCGTGCTGAATCCTCTCGTTTTGCGCGCTCTGTGGTGTATATTTTGATAGAACAAGCATGCTGGGCTGCAGCAAGAGAAGAAAGAGGAGGAAGAGGTTGATCCTCGAAAGCGGGACATTGTACGTGCTAATGTTCATGTGCCTGCGCTACGCTGTTCTCACATACCCTCTCGCTCTGACTTTATACCTTGTATTGTTCTTCAAAGCTCGCAATGCGCGCAAAGGCAAAAATGCTGGGTAATATCCGCTTCATTGGCGAACTGTTTAAGGTTGACTTGATTAAGGTGGGTACAAAATCTGCTTCCTGTTATAAATTTGTGCAATTTAAACGCATTGGCATATACCACTTGTCTAATAATATTTCTCATTCAGCAATCTGTGGTTCAAGAGTGCATCTTCTACCTACTGGGCTTGAAGCTAATCCATGGAGAGGCTGGCCAAGAGGTTCAGGCAGAAGCAGTGCGTTTCCCCGATGAAAAGGATTTGGAGGCGCTGTGCAAGATGCTAGCCACGGCCGGTAAAAAGTTCGACCAACCAAAAACGAAAACGATCATGAAAATCATCATCTTGCGCATGGTGGAACTATCAGATCACGATAAGTTACCGTCACGAGCTCGGTTCCTGCTCAAGGATATTCTGGAAACGCGAGACCATATGTGGGAACCTCGGCGCAAGGTAAATTTACTTTCTTGACAGAGGGTCGAGCGAGGCGCTCGGAAGTTCTTGCTGTGGCTGCTCACTCATTCTTGTCTTGTTCGGTTTTCCGTAATTCACAGGAAATGCAACAGAAAACTTTAGAGGAAGTCAGAAGGGAGGCACAAAAGCTTCAGCAACAAGGAAAGAATGCGCAGCACGACGATTTGCGACGGCGTCGTCATAAAACGCAGATCTCTAGCGCGCAACTCGCCAAACAGAGCAGCAACTTGATTGTGGCTAGGAAAGAGGAGCCCGAGCCAGATACCAAGGAACTGTCTCCCGCTCAAATGACAAACCGCATCAAGAACATTATCCAGGAATACATCTCCATCGTGGACTTGGACGAGGCTACCGCGTGTGTCCAGGAATTGCCTGTCGACCCGTACCACATCGAATTTGCCGAACAAGCGATTAATACGGCGTTGGAAGGCAAGACTAGTGAGCGCGAGCATGCCGTAGAGTTACTTGTTGGACTTTACGAGCGTTGCGTACTTGACGCGAACTCGATCCAGACTGCACTTGTGAACGTTATGGAGTTTCTCGAAGATATGCGCATCGATTTGCCGCTTGTTCACCAGTACTCGGCGCTGATCTTTGGCCGCTTAGTTGCCGCAGGTTGTTTCGGCTTATCGTGGATTATTTCAGAAGCTCTGGCCCATGTGGTAGAGTGCAAGCTCACTTCTTCGGTATTCCCGGAAGTGCTGTCTGTGTTGGAATTGGAGAGTGACGAGAGGACTGTGGTTCGAATGCTGACGGACGAAGAAATCACACCGGAAAGTGTTCTGCCTACGGCGATGAGGGCCAATGAAGCCGAGGTAGAGGCGTACCTCCGCGAGAACGGCATCGAGGACTTCTTTGATGGTGGTGGTAGCTCCGATGAGGAGGAGGAGCTGGACCCGGAGATTGCAGGGAAGATGCGCAACACGCTGGAGGAGTACCTTTCGGTTAAGGATTTCAACGAATTGGTGCAGTGCATTGACGAGTTGGAGGCTGTACCGGATCGATGGCGCCACTTTGTGCACCTCGCGCTGTTGTTCAGCCTTGAGGCAAAACAAGCGATGCGGACGGACGTGGCTGATCTGCTGCTACAGCTTTTTACTGGCGAGCGTATCACATCGGACGACGTCGAGGCAGCATTTGAGACCATCCTCGCTGATTACGACGATTTGCGCGTCGACGTTCCTCAGCTCGCCGTCAACGTAAGCGAGCTTTGGACGCCGTTGTTTAAGGAACAAGCCCTCTCGGTATTATGGCTCAGCGAAGCTTGCTCGCACCTAGTCGACAGTGGTCGTGCAGCAGATGTGCTTGATGCGCTGCTGTCCACTTTGGAGGCACACGGCGGCCAGGAAGCTGTGGTCACCTGGTGGAAGAAGCAGGAAAACGTCGATGCAGTTTGGACCCAGATTTCCCCGCTGACGAGGACGGCAAGCCGAAGGATGAACGACTAGCGAAATGGAAATTGCTGGTGCAATGAAAGGGATGCCTCCTTATACCGTTAAGGCACAATAGGCTAGTCAGGCCAGACCGGGGCAGCACGACTGCAACGACGTGTGCTCCCCGAGACGTAGCGATGATTCCAGACGCCCTGCATGCAGCATGAAAACAGTTGCAACACTGGAGTCCAGTGCAGTTCACAAATAGGGAGCTGCGCAAGGTGTGCATGCTTGGACAGGGATGTCTGTGTGAATATGACAAGTTGCTACAATGTTGTGGTGTATGTATGTGTACGTGCCCTCTTCAGATCAAGCAGCAACTAGCTCCGTCGGCGTTGAAGCTCCTGTCTCACTGGATTGTGCACAAGCAGCCCGACTGCGACTGCGGCCCACAGCCTGGCACGTCTGTATCCACCGCAGCCACTTCACTGGGCGCCGACACTTGCTCCTTCCCGCTCTCGTCCTTGGACACCTCGTAAATGCGCACCTCGTAGGTGCTGGTGGGGTTCAGGTCGTCCAGAATCACCTCGTTCGCGCCGACGGGGGCGTCCACGTGCTGCGCGTTTTGCTCCCAGCTGGAGCCGGCCTCCTTGTACTCGTAGCGGAAAAGGATGACGAGGCTGACGCAGGCACCTCCAACGTCACGGAGAACTCGTTGCGAGTCTTGAGCTTCGCCGGCACAGGCTGCGCAGAACTCGACGTTTGCATTGCCATATTTGACTCTGTTTGTGCTGGCTATCAAAATGTATTGGCACACAAATTTTAATCACACCCATATTTGTATGGTCTCAAAAAATGGGTAAGTCGCACCTGTACGCACACATACCATACAACGTCCCATACTAATCGAGCGCGTTTTTGTATGGCACAGGTGGTCCTGTACGCACAATCAACTGGCTGGTCATAGATCATCATGGCGGCGCTGGGGATGATGGCCGAGGCCGCGAACGCGCGTCTCCTGCAGGAGGTACGGCACACTTTCCACCCGTGTCTTACTGCATTATCTTATCTAACTATCGGCCGCTTGATCTCCGTCCTCAGCGCATCGAGACCACGCGCGAGGCGCTCGCCAAGCTCCAGGACCACGTGGATCGCTACGACGCCGTGGCTTCCACGCTCTCGGAGCTGCCCAAGACGCTCACGCGCAAGGTGATGGTGCCGCTGGGCAAGCGTGCCATGGTACCCGGCAGGCTGGTGCGCACCAACGAGGTGCTGGCGCATCTGGGCGACGAGTATTTCTCGTGGCGCTCGGCCCCGCAGGCCGTGGAGATCATCGACCGCAAGAAGAAAGGTACAAAGTGGTGATGCAACTGCTGGTGATTGCAGTTTGGAAAGACGGAGTTTTGGACTGATGTGGTGGAGTTTTTGCTGGCTTTGGTAGACCTACGCAAGCAGATCAATGCACAGGAGGAGAATCTGCACGAGCTGAACGCCAAGAAGACGGATGTCGGCAGCGTCGCGCAGCTGCAGAAGATGTATGAGGACGAGAATATTCGAGAGATCCAGGAGACGGAGGAGGAGAGTGACCTGGGTCCTATTCCCAAGGCGACGGATGAAGGTACGCTGGGCTCTGCTGCAGATTCGTCTACAAGCAGCCGATGTATTAACCGACTTGACGTTGCGTATGTGCAGACATCAAGGAGTACTTTGAAATGGAGGAAGAGGAGCGATTGAAGGAGGAGCGACCATCGTGGAGATGGGACGACATGATGAAGCGCATGGAGGAGTTAGAAGCGCGTGAAGATGCCGGCGAGAGCGATTATAAGAAAGAGGAGAAGAAGGAGGAGTCGGCTGAGGCTCAGGCTGCCGCATTGAAGGCGAAGGAAATGAGGCGTTTTCGCGCCGGCGCTTTCAGGCTGCGACCCAGTATTACTCGCAGGCCATCGAGTTGGACCCGACTTCACATGTGCGTATGCATTAACCGCACCCCGTCGACTTGATGTTGCTCACTTTTCATGTTGATACTCCTTGCAGATCTTGTATGGCAATCGTGCAGCGGCGTACCATCGTCTGAAGAAATATGATCTGGCACTTACCGATGCTGATGCTGCTGTTGCACTGCACGAACCCTGGGTAAAGGACATTATCGCAGAGCCTGTGCTCTGGCGGCACTCGAGAAGTTTGAGGAAGCTGCTGAGGCCTTTGAACGCGCGAAGGAACTTTGCCCCACTGACGAAAAACTCGGGGAAAAAGTGAAGCAGATGCGTGAAAAGGCCGAGGCCAAAGTGAATGATGGCGCAAAGCACAAGGACGCTGCTTTTGAGGAAGAATCAAAGTTACCGCCAGCGCCATCGACCACGACCGGTGCGCCAGGTGGTTCCTCGTCACCGTCATTGAAGCCACCGGTACCAACTTCTTCCACTTCATCCTTCGTTTCGGCGTCGTCTTCGTCCGCAGCCTTTTCTGGCAGCATTGTAGAGCATTCAATCTCAGAGAATGTGTCGACACCAATCTCAGCACCCGGGAACTCGGCAGCCCAGACTCCGTCTCCGTTCCAACAGCCTCGGCAGTCGCGCTTTCACGGTACCAATTACACAGGTGAAACAGTGTCACTGGAGCCTGTTGGCGAAGTTGTACGTGTGCTTTGTGCATTCTGTTATTGTTTGTGATCATTTCCTGTTCCTGACAAAGTTTGTTTTGCCCCCAGCAACCGGTGAAAAGAGTGTCCCGCTTCAAAGCTGCGCGAGCGGCTCGTGGCTCCAACTAGGCTTCATGCCAGCTTGCTTTTGGCTATGTCAACATGCAGCAAGCAGCACTTCCGAGGTTATTGCTGAAAGGCACAATATATTTACCTGCGATAGCTGTGAGCCTACTCTACGCTCACTTTGCTGTATTCAACTGCTATTGCTGAGTACAGCTTTACCAGTCTCCAGTCATGGCCGCGTCGCTCTCCCGTGTTTCACGCTCTTTCCGTTTCGCTACACCAGCCAGCGGCTTCAAGAACGAGGACTCGAAGAATTCGACATACTTCTTCATACTCGTGGCAGGCTTATCGGAGTCCAGCTCATCGTGCAACTGACCCAGCGTGGGGACCTTGAACGGGTCGAACTTCTCCATCACAGACACATCGATGGGCACGCAAACGCGACCTGTCTTAGGATGCACGGCGAACGGACTCTTCAGCAAGTGATTCCGCTGCTTGGACACATTAGCATCCAGCCGTGGGTAAAGGTAAGCCATCACGATCTCCCGCAAGCATGTGCGCAATTCGGCCGCCGCAAACCGGTTGTTGGCATCGCCGTTGGGTGCAGAGCGCTTGAGGTTGCTGCCGCTGCGCGCGCTGTTCGCATTCTTCTGAACTTGCTTGGTCACTGCTTCCTTAAGTTCACGCCACTTTTCAGCAGGGGTCGTACTGCAGCTCGTTGCAACCCAGCGACGCGTCATGGTCGCTCGGATGTCCTCGTCAGGCACCATAGCCAACAGCTTGCTCCAGTGCTTCTCCGAGCTCATAATATTCTGACCCTCTTCCGAGAGGATCATGCTCTCAAACATCGGCTCCAGGAGTCGGTAAGCACGGCTACAATCCAACAAAGATATTCCCCAATTCGTTAGCGATCAATCTCCAACAACCCTCAGACACACTCAACTCACTCGAGCGACGGGTGCAGCGGCTCACGGAGCTTGACCTTCCTCGCGGAGTTCTCATTGCCTTCCACAAGCGACAAGTACCCCACTACAGCAGATCTGGCCTCATTCTCCAGTTCGCGCGCGCTCATCGGCGACCCAGCAATGGATACCACGGCGTCCGGAGTACACCCAGAGCAAGTTCTCAAAGCCAAAGTCCTCCCTCAGCGCCGCATTGAGCACCGTCACTGCAGCCACCATGAACTGCCAGCACTTCTCGCAGATGGCTGCGCCCTCGCAGCACGTGCGGATGTCGTCGTAGTCCGTCAGATCGATATCGAAGACGAGCTCTCTCTGCTCGGGGGTGAAGTCCTGGGCGCTGACCTTGCCTTTGTCGGCGGGGACACGGAGAACACGGCGCCAATGTCGATTTTGAAGGGCAGCGTCTTGCTCATGGAGCCCTTGAGCTCCTCGGCGTTGTGGAAGGCCTTGTAGCGGATGTACGTGTCGTTCTCCAGTGTGTACGACAGCTCGCGGCGGAACAGGAACTCCTCCCCTGCAGAATAACATCATAACTTTAGTTGAAAAATACTTTAACATATGATAGTGTTAAAGAATTAAGACGTACCGCCGTCGTAGCTCAGCCACTGAGTCATTTGCTCGTACGGGAAGAGGCGGTCTAACCATCGGAGCAGTGATAAGGTTGCAGAGGGACGTGGAGGGTGAGTGGGGGTCATTGCGTAGATGAGAGAGTGCAGAACGTGACCACGCAGGTCGGAAGGACGCTACGCACCATAGTAGAGCTGCAGCAGCTCTGCGGAGAAGTCTTCTTGCGACATCTTAGCGCGGGGCGTTGCAAGCGAAAATGGCGCCAACTCTGCTGTGCCTGGTGTGGCGCACACCAAAGTATATGATGGGAAGGGATACATTTAAATAGTAAAAAAACTTTTCAATTATGATCGCGAAAAAAAACATTTGCAAACCAATGCTGACTACCAACAAGACTTCACAGAAGTCACACTAGAGGCCTTTCGCAACCCCCAAATCGTGTCAGATTCACTTTCATTTTCAGTTTTACGGTGAATAGGGTCTGTATCTTAACTCGAGAGTGCTTAGGTTTGAGCTAACTACAGCTTTAGCTGAAACCTATCCTCCTTTCAGAACGCTTTCCGGTCTTTCATTTTGCGGCTTCCATGGTGTATGTCGCGCCGAAGTTGACTGTTGACCAAGCACTCCTCGTGCTCAGCCAAGCGTGGTAGCTTGCGCGAGGAAACAAGGCGCGTTTCGTGAAAATCATGATATCTCTTCAAAAGCGTCACTGTTTCAGGCTTCGAGACCCATCTCCAGTCGTGGACAGCTCCCGTCAATTCGATGTCATGACAGCGGATGCCCTCTCGCGGGCGCGGTTCCGATTTACTATCCCCAACTATGTATGCTCGCGTCCAAGCTTGGTCTTCCCGCTGACGGCGTTACAACGGAAACCCGTGACAGAGTATCTTCTGTTGAGGCACTTGCAATGGTATGTCGAAGACTCGCAGAGCCGTCTCAGCTACTAACAGTTGCCTGAAAATTTGGGCGCTCGTGTGGAGCGTACAGCCGCGTTGTAAAGCAACGGTTGCATTGCTGTACGAAAATCACAGCAGTATTCTCTATTTCAACAACGATCTCATCAAAGCCAGAATGGTGGAATATTATGGTGCGATCGAATCTGCTGGTTCACCTCTCGAAGGCTGTTGGGGTTTCATTGACGGAACGAAGCAATACATTAGTCGCCCAAGTGCCCGTGACGATCCTGACATTCCCCATGAAAATTTGCAACGCTCAGTGTACAATGGGCATCCCCGCCGACATTGCTTAAATTGTCAGAGTATCCAGGCTCCTGACGGCATCATTGTGAGTCTTTATGGACCCGTTGAGGGTAGAAAGCATGATTCGACAATGCTCAGTCTAAGTGGTGTTCTGGATGTGATGGAAGAAGATGAAGATGGCACCTTTTCCAACAGAGTTATCTACGGCGACCCGGCGTACGTGTGCAGTACGTTTGTGTGCTCCCCGACCACGGATGAACGTTATGCAGGAAGGATCTTCAACAGCAGAATGAGTAGCGTACGTGAGAGTGTTGAATGGGGGTTTGGAAGACTAAAGACATTGTGGTCGTACATGAACTGGGATAAAAACAACGCGTCCGTCAAGGTCCAGTGGGGAAAAACTTCTTTGTCGCTGCCCTCTTGACGAACTGTCACACGTGCCTTCAACCACTAGGCAATCAAATCTCCATGTATTTCGGAATCGGCCTACCTAGCCTAGACGCGTATCTAAACCGTAATTCGTCCACGACATACTAGTCTAGCGGTTCTGCATCATTTTCAATAAAAAATCGTGCATTCGTTTTTCACGATCCTCGTCTGCCTTTAGACGCCGCTCCTCTAGTGCCAGTTAATGGGCTAGGCGCTTGTCTGCCTCTTCGCTTTCGTGATGTCGCTTGAGATCTGCCTGCTCCTTGTCGAACTGTAGTCGCTTCATTTTGTAGTCGTACTTAACTTTCTCGTCGTCATCCGCCGTTGCAATAGCATCTGCCAGGGCATTGGTCATCACCGACAGTCGTGCAGTCTTGGTTACTTTAGAGCTTCGACCTCCTCCACGGCTAGCCGTACTTCTAGTACGGGACCCGCGTTTTGGGAGTTGGTGTGCGTTTTTCACTGATGGTACTAGCAAGCTCATCGATCGATAAGTCAGTCTGTGACGAAATATCGTCGTCGGCATCATCGGACTCATAGTCATTGTCACTGAAGTCATCCATTGCTAGCTGCCTTAACAATGCACCAGATCTCTCGATGCCCTTGTCTTTTGCAGTCTTGTTCTGCTTTTCTTCCGCCACTTGCTCCTGCCTGTCCTGCATTTGCGTCACGATATCCTGTAACAATTTTTTTCGCTTCTTGTACTCCTCTGATGTGCCCGACTGACGCAGCGATCTGCACCTGTCTTCATTGAACTGGTTCACGAGGCTCATGAATCGTGTTCTCAAAGCGGGCCCCTTCTTATCAAGGTCGAACAAAGGGTTTTCACGACAGCGCACTGCCACGTCGTCGAACGCCTTCATAATACCATTAGACGTGCCCACGGCAGCGTTCCACGGACGAAGAGCGTTCACAGTCTTCAAAAGAATAACGTCGTCTACTGCTGCAAACTTCTTCCTAACCGCAGACTTGGTCAGAGCCGGACTCTCGTCTTGTGACTGGACCCGATGTGTTGGTGGCGCGGCTGCATTGTCGTCTGCAGCGCTCTCAGGAAAGACGCCTCCGGCGAAGTCTTCAGTGCTCATGACCCTTAGCAACGTTGAAAACACCACCGATGAACTGGTGGTTGGCTTGAACTGAAAATGAAACTCACTTAAAAAGCAAGCGAAACGCTTCCAATGCTGCATTGCAGTTGCCTTTCACTTTGCGAAAAACGGGCACTAACTGAATCTGAAAGCCAACTCAAACAGCTTGCGAAAAGTCTCTACTCTGATCGATAGAGCGCCATTTTGCAGCCGGCCGCTATTCAAGCGAGCGAATTTTGCTCGAGGCGCCCACACAAGCAGGAATGTGCCGCTCGAACAGAGCGCGAATTTTTGCAGCCGCCCGAATAGAGCTTTTCCTATTTTTGCGACTCCTAACGAAACACAGACTGTGCGCGACGTTCGCGCTCGCGGCATTTGCGGCCTGCCGCGAGTACCTGGCTGATACGCGCGCGGTTTGATCTGGCATGGCTCATTGCTGAAGTTGCCGACGATGGCGAGGAAGACAATGGAGTGCATCTACGTAAACCCAAGGACTGAGAAGCAGTTGCGGTACCTGGACATCATCTTCACCATTGCGAGCCTCATCTACATCGAGGCGGTCGCGTATGTTTACATGTCGTTTATTTGCACGCATGTACCGAAATACGTTCCGATGCAAAGGCAAGACGATGGAGCTCATCGGCTACGGACTGCGCTTTCGCACTTTCAACCGCGACACCGGCTTCGAGGTCTGGATACACGACCCGGAACCAAGACAGTACGCCGTGCTAGTGCATCTGGGCGAGCTGATGATGATCGATACGTTCGCGCGCATGCTCTCAAAAAGGGCAGATTATTTGTGGGGAATCGCCAAACCAGCCCAGCGATTCCGCCCCATGCCGAAGAAATTGGCCTACCCGTTGGTGCCACTCGAGAAGACAGACACATTCTTCTGCGTTTACTTTGTTGAGATGATCACTTTCTGGCGTTGGTTTGGTGCCGGTGTTGGCAAGATGATTAACAAGATCGGTTATAGCAAGTGCTTCAAGGATAGGAATCTAATTTTTTTACAAAACGCTACTTGCGGGCGACGAAATCTACCCGCGTTGGGCGCTAGACTTGCGGGAGTACAAATTGGAAGACCTGAAGCAGATAGAAGGAAATGTGCTGAAGTTGGCCGAGAATAGGGGGTACAATGCAGTGTATACGTAGATATGACACTGCACTGCGAGCTGATGGAGAATTTACCCATTGACGACATGTTCATGCAGCAGATATTCGTCATGAGTCTTCGCAACTGGAAGGCCAACCGGGTACGCAGTCCTTATTGTTATTGTTGTTTTAGCAAAGTGATAATGCTGCTCTGATTGCAGGACCCAGAACTCTCGCCCCGGATAATACTCGAGCCCTTGGAGGCGCAGCGGTTCACCCAGGAGCTGCTGCGTGTTTAGTTCGAGAATAGTGAGGACGGTGCAGACGATGATGCCCTCTTATTCGTGAAGACTATGCGTGCACATTTGGAAAAGTACATCCGGCTCAACAACCAACTCGAAGAATATATCCTAGCTCTAACGCTCACCAGAAAGAGGAAGTCGTACGATATGGAAATGAAGAAAGTTGTGGTCCAGTGGATGAAGGACGAGGGGATCGACTCAGCGTCGGAGACAGCTCGGCACTTCGCAGAAACACGACGCTGGGAGATTGGCTCGTCGATCATTCGCAAGTGGTGGGCGAACCACGAGAAGATCCTCAGCGAGACCGCATCCAAGCGCTTGCGCGGCGCTGGTCGTACCCCACTTTTATCAGATGAACTGGAGGCACAACTAGTGGAGAGCATGCTGGCGCGGATCGAGAACCATCTTCCTACTGCTCGCGACTGGATCGCGAAGAAGGCTCTGGAGCTGAGAAAGGATGACCCGAAGTTCAAAGCCTCTGACGGATGGATCACCAACTTCCTTAAGCGCAACACGGCGCGCCTTGAACGCTATTGATGTTTTTGATTTGTTCCAAGCCATTATGCACGACGACGTGAATCGAAATTGGTGTAATAGTGGTGCAACAGCAATGCCACTGCATGGCGCACGACCCCGAAGTGACACGCAGGACCAGTTGCTAGCCGATGATGGGCGGTATGACGGACGCGACGTGCAGGAAGTGCGCGAAGGGTTGAGTCGACAAGATCCGAGCAGGCAGTTGAAGTTGCGAGATAAGGGTGGTTTGAGACCCGAGCAGTCGCCTCGAAGAGACGCAGACGACAGGCAGCGGAGAGCGCCATTGACAGACGTGCAGAAGACCAGTGTGGAGAGCTCAGTCGGCAATTTGCGCAGCAGAGCACAAGCAGTTGACTAGGCGGTGGAAACTGCAGCACGCGAGCAGAGGGCTCACCATCAGAGTCCTCCGCACCCAGAGAAGAAGCAGACAGTTGGACGGGCAGACGGTCGACGGACCAGAGCCTCAGTTGGGACTAGCAAGCGAGCAGGGCAGGTGGCAGGCCGGAGACGACCGGGAGGAGACCAGTGTGTCCCCGAGTCCCTTTGTTGCGCTAGGGGCCAGTGTGTTCCAAGTGACAGAGGCTGGCGTTGCAGGAAATCTCTGAGTGTTAGTCGCTTAACCTTGTGCGTGAGTTAGTTTAGTTGTTGAAAGGAAATACAAAAGTTGGTGGTAGACACCGGCACAGAGGACCTGAGTTGAGTCTCTGTCGGCCAACAGCGTGAAGGACAGTCAGAATCAGTTGCAAAGTGGACTTGCAGCAGTCAGCACTGTGGGCAATTCGACCACCCGGCGTGCAGGGTAAAGCAGACACGTTACATTGGTATGCACATACTTAGTCGTATATGTTTTATTGTGCATTTCGGCCAAGTTTGACGATTATGGGCTATTGGGTGACTTCAAAAATAGCACAGTTGGCGCATCAAGTGACGCACAAGCACAAATTTGAGCGCGGTTTGCTACCTGTCTTGTGCGAGGTTTGTGTTTTGCTTGTGCTTGACGTGCCCTCCAAAAATGACACAAACGATGGGGAATAGGATTAATCGCGCTTGACGCACACTTGCTCCACTCGAGAAGTTGCAGCAATAACGGGGTGGGTCCGTACGTGCAAACCCTTATGATACATACGTCAGCGAAGCAGCGCCTGGACAACACTATCAAGCGCGCTCGAACGATGAAACTGGTAGCGCTGATGCGCATTCGTTTGACGATACGAGAACAAAAATATCTCACATCAAGGGTTCTTATTTCGCCTTCAAGAAGTCCATGGCGTGTTATTTACACATCGCGAGATGATAGTGCGTTTTTAGTGACTGTTTCATTGCCTGTCTTGGAGTTCGAGGTCCTACTGGCTGCCCTTTTCGCGCCACTACGAAGTGAAAAGCGGCCCTGGAAAGCGTGGAAGACCTCCTCGACTCCAGAACAAAAACAACGTTCTCGCCTGTGTACTCCATTTTTACACGGCTGCAGTTGAAGCTAAGACGCTGTGCGCGCTTTTGGTGTTCCTCCGGCTACGTTGTCACGTGTACTCAAGAAAGCAGAGTTTGCGCTGAGCAAGTCTCTGAGAGATGTTCCGCCGCTCGTATCAACTGGCCCACATTTGCTGAGCAGCGTAGGTCGGCAGCAAGTGTTTCCCAGAAAGAGCCACTAATTCATGGGTGCTTTTGCGTTGCTGACGGCAAGAATTATGCTGTACATGCTTCTATGGCGAGTGATCTACAAAACGCATATTTCAACGGTGCATGACTTGGTCTTTGAGAACTTTCGATCTATCTTATGTAACGAAGCGCTTTTTATTTTTACAAAGGATGGCTACATGCCGTGAAGGTAACGGGTGTCTTGTGTTATGGTTTTGACGGAACTCTGATTTGGGGTCGGCACAACTTTCCTGGTTCGTGGAATGACGGCGAGATGAGCGTCGGTTGCAGGCAAGACTAGCAGACTGTACACGTACATTTTCCGGTGGATGCTGTGCAACTGATTCTGCCTTTCCAGTCAGCATGATCATACGAATTAAGCTCGGATCCGTCGTAGAGTTAGCTACAGTATCCTGAGATGACAGCCGTTCCATCATCTTGTCCAACCCAATGCGTCTTTGCGCCGTTTGGCTAAGCAACGTAGTCGAAGAGTCCGAGGGAGCAGCTGTCGCAACACCACTTGAAAGCTGTGCTAACTGTATAGGTGTTAGCCCAGCTCTTGAAGTTGCAGAGAGGGTGGTGGTGTTGCTGGTAGCTTGCATCATCGGCAGGCGGACTGGACTGAGCGACACCGCTGGTCTCTGCAGGCGGGCTTGGCTGAGCGACACTACTGGTCTCTGTAGTGCCAGGCGCAGGTGGACTACCGAAGGGGTTGGCAACTTCCGAGTAAGTAGCATTTCGGCTGGATTCTGACTCCAACGTATTTTCACCTTGCTGGCCGAGTTGTTCCAGCACACTGGTGTTAAATGACTGGTCGAGCTGCTCTTCCTCCTGATATTCGAATGCAGTGTCGTTATATTCCTGAGCAGAACCATAATTGTCTGAGGCGTCTGCACCGGGGTCTGCACCGGCTTCCGAAGAATCGTCATGTAGGGTACTAACAGCTACCCGTCATTCGATAGACCTAAACAGTCGTTTAGCTCGCTTCACTTCCGACGGACAGTAGTCAAATCAGAGCTGAAATGACTACCACTTTTTCAATCCTACATTTAAGCATTTAAACATGGATTTAATCCAATTTTAAATGTAGGGTGAAAATAATGACAAGACCTCTAAACAGCTTATATTGAATAGAACACTCCTTTTAAGCTGAAGATGTTTCATAAGTCATCAAGCACCTAATATTCATAGGAACGATTATAGAAACAATGTCGCCGAAAAATCTTACATACAAATCTGACAACATCATTTATATAATGATTTAAATATCAAGATCAGATCTCGAATTAATTAATAAATTTCTATAGAAAGAAAAGCGCGATAAATATACTACAACTATAAGCAAATTTTGATCTTAAGCGAAGAATATAGAAGTATATATAACAACATATCCCACCAACGCAACCAACAACAACAACAATGAAAGGTAGAATTTACAGAATAATTCACGTTGAAAGTGATCTGACTTATGTTGGAAGTACTATGAACAAATTAAGATATCGTTGGCAGTTTCATAAATCATCATATAAATCTTGGTTAAACGGAACTAGCTCTGAGATCTCAATATTTCCACACTTTAAGGAATTTGGTGTTGATAAGTTTAAAATAATTTTGGTCAAAGAATACGATGTATCTGATCGAAAACATTTACAGGCGTATGAACAGCTTTGGATTAATAAGTTTAAAAAGTCAGTGGTTAATAAATATTCAGCATTTGATATTAACCCATTAAGTAAAAAGAGGCACTCGGAAAGAATGAAAAAGTACAAGGAAGAAAATAAAGAGAATATAAAGAAATTTAACCAGGAATATTATAAAAAGAATAAAGATAAGTTTGATTTGAGAAGTAAAGAGCGACAGAACACAAAGTTTAACTGTGACTGTGGAGGTAAATACTCACTTGCTACAAAACATGTTCATATTAAAACGAAAAGACATAGTATTTTCTTAGACCCTGAAGCAGATGTTCCATCGAAACAACATCAGAAGAGTAAACCAGCAACCAGCACAGCAACCAGAACACCAGCTATGATAAAAGCACAAAAGAAATATTATCTCAAGACACGTGAAACGCGGCTTGCAAAGCAAAAAGCTTACGATTATTTGCATCGTGATCAGATTCACGAGCGACAACGTAGCTATAAAACGGTTACTAAAGTTGAGTTACCACCTCGATTTGAAAAAGAAACATCAAAATCTAATTAATTAAAAATATTTTTTTGTATCTTCTATAATATACAACATTTATAACCATAAGTCTATCCTAAGGCAAGATCTAATAATATAAAGTTCAACTTATTATAACTTGAGTAATATAAGAAGATAATTTAGTCAGCGATATATAACGATGCTTGCTCACGAACTTGAAGGACTGAAACGTTTAGGACTTAAACCTATTAAATGGGGCACCAGCTACCGTCTAAAGGTTCGAGGGCGAACCAACAAGATGGTTTTCATCAGCAACGTAAGTGAATTCAAAAATAAAACTGGTTGCTAAGTACTACAATGTGACTATGGATAAGCTAAACAAGCAGCTAGCTCCCGATTATCACGAGGATCCTAAATATCGTTTCTACAATAGCAAATTTGGAGAGTCTCATCTATATGAATACATTCCAGCTGGAGAGTTTTACGAAAAGCTTGAGCACGTTTTGTTAAGTCAGAAGAAAGCTTACAAAGTAAATATTGCTCTCGATTACACGCTCCATGATCCTATCAACGATGAGGACTTTCACTTCTATCCTAACATCGAAAACACAGCCGTTTATGACAAGCCATTCGCCGTGAATAGTCGAGCTGATGCGAGAAAAATCGTTTCTGATATCAGAACAAGAGAGCTTGCTGACAAACTTACTTACCCTAAATCAGGAGTAAAGCTCAAAGCGATTACCGCTTTTAGAATCTATATCGATTATCGCGATCACGTTCTCGGTGATAGTGATGCTGTCGTACCAGAATTCATTAAGAAGAACAAGTATATCATCAATTTTACAAAGACAAACAACAAATGCGTTTTCTTCAATATTGCTTACCACAACCAACCTGAACCAAAGAGACCCGATCGTATCAAATCTTTTGTTAAGGATACTTTCAAGCAATATTGTAGATTTAAGGGTATCAGTACTCATTAGGTCTATTCAAAAACTTTAAGCCGATTGACCTTCTTAAATTTGATGAATTTGAAGAGTGTTTCAATCTAAATATTAATATTTATGATTTTAACAACGCAACTACTGAAGTGAATTGTATTAGACCAACCGTAGGAAATATAATGA
>JAAVTI010000956.1:0-15130 GCA_011947335.1 Phytophthora constricta
TCCGGCCGCTGTCGTCGCTGTTGAAGAAGAACGCCACGTGGTCGTGGCGTCCTGAGCACCAAGACGCCTTCGATTCGGTGAAGAAGAGTCTCGCTGAGGCCCCGATACTGGTGCTTCCAGATGACTCGAAGCCATTTCACGTTGTCTGTGATGCCAGCGACTTTGCCATCGGGTGCGCGCTCATGCAATTTGATGATGAGGGCCACGAACGAGTCGTGAGCTACCAGTCACGACAGCTGAAACCAGCCGAAAAGAATTACCCTGTCCATGACAAGGAGCTTCTCGCGATGCGCTACGCTCTGATTAAATTCAGAGTGTACCTGCTCGGCGAGCAGACGTTTGCCGTCTACACGGACCACGCGTCGCTGCGCACCGCGATGAAGAGCCCGCATCTGTCACAGCGTATGGCACGTTGGCTGTCCTTTTCGCTGAGTATAACTTCGTTGTTCATTACAAACCCGGCAAGAATAATATTCTTGCCGCGCGCGCTGATTACGATCCAAGACGCGAAAGGGTCATCAGATACCTGACGACGACGACGAAGATGAAGATTGTGCCTGCTGCGTCGCGCTTGGTATCAACTCGACGATTTCAGCTCCGTGTTACCACTGCGTCAGCAGATCGCTGAGGCGTATGGAAACGACCCGTTCTACGCGACCATTATCGCGCATCTTCGCAATCCTACCACGGAGTCGTTGAAGAAGTTGACGCGTCCGACCCGAGACCACATCGAGCGATATGCACTCGATGGCTCGTTATTGACGTATACGATGGACCGATTCGGCTCGCGGCGTGTCGTCATACCAGCTGATGACGACCTTCGTGCTCGCTTGGTCCACGAATACCACGATGCACCGGTCGGCGGTCATCTCGGCCGCGAGAAGACGTTCGGTGCGCTTTCTCGAAACTTCTACTGGCCTCGCATGTATAAGTGGATACGAAAATGTGTCCGTCCTGCGAGATCTGTCAGCGCGTCAAGCCTTCCTCTTCGTCACAGGCTCCGCTTCGTCCGATGCCCATCGCCACGGAGGCGTGGCGATTTGTCAGTATGGACTTCATTTTCGGGTTGCCGCGGAACGACCAGTGGCGCACAGGCATTCTGGTCCTTGTCGATCGCTTCAGCAAGATGGTGCATCTTGCTCCGGTCGCACCCGGCACGTCTCTTTCTCGACCTTGTATTCCGGCATCATGGCCTGCCGGAATCTATCGTTTCCTAACGTGACCCGCGATTCACGTCCGCATTCTGGGATCGGCTCTTTGAATTGCTTGGTACACGCCTGTTGATGTCGACAGCGGCCCATCCGGAGACGGATGGGCAAACGGAGAGGGTCAATCGTGTGCTTGAGGATGTTCTCCGCAGCTACGCCACCTCCTTTGCCACATGGAGTGACTTCCTGCCACTCGCTGAGTTCGCAATCAATAACGCCGTTCATGCGTCAACGGGGTTGACGCCGTTCTACGTGAACAACGCGCGACATCCGCGCGTTCCTGCGGTGCTCGCATTCAGTCCGGCAGTTGGGAGCGTCGGCTCCACTCTTGGTGGGGAGAACTGAAGGAGCGCCGAGTAACTCGGTGCTGGTGTCGAGTGAAGATGGTGCGCGCACGAGCACTGACAGTAACGAGACTGATGGGGTATCGCATTTAATACCACCAGTACCGGTACCTGGTACCGGTACATCCGAGGATTTTGAAGTTGCCAACGTCATTGCTTCACGAACGCGCTCGCATACTACGAGTGCCACGAGACCAAGCATGGCCTTGCCTTCTTCGCTGCCTGACGCGACGAGCAACGTCGCGTCTCCGTCGCTAACTATGCTCCAAAGGAAACTGCTTCGCCGATCAACTCCGCCGCAGTGTCGGAGTTTGTATTGCATCGTCAAGCCGTCACGAGGTTCGTCCGTGACGCGCTGCAAGCGGCCGTGGATAAGCAGAAGGAAAATGCAGACAAACGGGGTCGGAAGAACACGGCTGTCTTCCGACGAGGCGACAGAGTCTTGTTATCGACCGATGGTATTCAATCATCGGCCGTGACGAACTTAGGCGCGAACAAACTCGCTCCAAGATTCATTGGTCCGTTTAAAGTTATGCAAGTTCATGGAGATGCCTACACGCTAGACATACCAACGGCGATGCGCCTACATCTGACGTTTTACGTCGGGCGCCTCAAGCCGTGTCGTCCGGCGGATCTCCCTGATCTCCATCCGCGCGACCGCGAGCGGGCTCGTAGTCCGACATCCCAAGCTTGCGACGCTGACGACGACTCGGCCCAAGACCTCTCTGCTCGCGCGTCGGCACGTTTGCCTGTGGTGAACCAAACGTGGCCGTCTCCAGTCGTCTCAAACGTTCCACAAGCTCTCGACGATAGCGCTGCGCTCGTTGAGCAACCTCCGTCGCCGCAATATTCTGCGCCTCCAGCGCGTCGTCCCTCGCCTGCTGCGCCTCGGCCATCATCAGTCGGTACTGCTCCAGCGTCAGTCGCTCTTGGTGATGCGACGACTCGTCACCACGGGACGCCTCAAGATTCGGTGAAACCGACGAAACCGATGAAACCGGCGGCCCTTCAGAGTGATCTCTCTGAAGCGATCGCTCGCCCCCAAGGCGCGACCTTTCGCCGTGACGGTCCGCCCCCGCTGATTGACGCGTCGGACGCTCGGCGCTGGATCGCCGAGCGTATCGTGGATCACGATACGCGTCCCCGCCGTGATGTTGGTATCCGGACGACGAGTAAGAGACCGCGTTCCACTGAGAAGCACTATCGCGTCCGCTGGCTGGAATATTCGCCAGCGGAGGATACGTGGGAGTCGCGTAGCCGCTTGATGGAAGATATCCCTGATGTGGTAAGAGAATATGAGGCCTCTCGCTCTGGTGAGCGCGAACGGTGTCGGATCCACTGTCCACGATCCCGCGAGCGACTGCGCTCGCGGCCACGCGATTCGGTCCCATAATTTCCAACGTGGCGACCCCGAGAGCGATTGCGACTGTCTGAACGTCCGCGATCGCGCGAAATGTCGCGACTCCGCCTGCCGCGACTACGAGAACGATCACGACCACGACGGACTTGCGCCTGCGTCAGCTGCGAGAGAGAGCGCTCGTAGCGCCCGATCCAGCGACGCTCGATATCGTTCAGGGGCCAACGACGAACTTGGTCATCCCACTCAGCCAGTGTGGGTCGCTGGCGAGACGCGGAACATGTCAAACAGCCTTCCCGCAGATGAACGAAGCAGATGCGCCACTCCTCGTTCGCCATTCTGCAGATGCGAGTCCGCAGCTCGCCAATAGAGTGTTCGCCGCGCCGCTCCTCCCGTGCCTCGAGCCATGACGTGAAGGCATTGCCTTCACGTCGTACCGCGTTCCAGCGTCGTATGAAGGCGCACCACGATCGTTGCAGATCATCGTGCGTGTACGAGTGGTCCGTCGACTTGTTCCTCACTGCACGATAACGCACGAAGTATTCTTTCATGGCTTCAAGCGGCTCGGGTCCGTCGGCGCCGTCAAGATTGTACAGTTCCCACGGCTTGAGCTCGGGGTCCATCACGTGAGGCGCCGAGACTTGTCTCGGCGCCGGGTTCAGCAACGGATGCCCGTCTTCCCTGTCGCTCTTGCTCGCTCCTGTCCCGCTTGATTGCTCCATTGGTGCTTGCGCTGTGTTCGCTAGGCTGCGCGCTGCCGAGTGGCCTCGACGATGAATTTACGGTTGTGTTCTTCGGAGATTTCTGCGTGTGCGCTACGTCACCGTAAGCGCAACTTAGAGAGGGGGTGATGTTATGGGACTCACCCTAGTTACATATGTAGATATCATCAGTTACAAAAGTAGGTACAAAAGCACGCGGCTAGCGCGTGCTGTGTTGTCACTCTCTGATTGGCTGAAACGTGTTACTTCAGCCAATCAGGAGTTCAATACAGTTGACCTGCATTTGAGTGGCTCACATGAGGCCAGGGCTCGCCCTGGGCCTAATCTAAATCAGAGTTGAATTTGCCCCAAACATAAGACTTGAGTTCATTATATTGAGCTTCCTCTTAACCTATAGTGTACGCTAGTAACGGTTGCTCTCGCCCCGTTATACGGTTGCGCTCTGTGCGCTGCCGCAGCAAATCGTATACCAGACCACCGCAATTGAGATCCAGTTCTTCCACCCAGCTGGTGTCTGGATATCCTCGCCACTTGACTTTGAACTCGGACGCGTCCGACCATAACAGGTGGCTCGTCCTTCTCGCATACCAAGTATCTGCTCAACTTCAAACACATTATCTCTCAGTGTATCCGCTTCCCAGCTGTCCTCAGGTAAAAACCCTTCGTCGAATCGAGCGTCGGCGGCCACAGTCAGTTGCGTTTCCGGCCGCGCCGGAAATTACCGCACGGCTTTCAGCATCGAGATATGCACTACCGTATGCAACTGATACGGCGTGCCATACGTTTCCAGTCGGACGTCGGACGTGTCGACCATTTCTGCGACTCGGAAGGGGCCGTGCCACATGTGCGCCAACTTGCGGGCGTACCCCGGTTTAACCCGGTCTAGGTACAGCCATACCAGTGAACCGGTCTCGATCGGGTGCTCTGTCGCGACCTCGTTCTGGAGTCTCGCTCTTGCGTCGACTGCGTCTCTAACTAAAGCTGTCGCTTGTGCTCGTGCCATCTTGTAGTGCCGTTAAATGCGTAGTCTCCAACGTTTAGCATCTACGTCGCGGTGTGACGTATTGCTGACCGCTACTGACGCCTCCAGCGTGGACCGGGGATCCCACCCGTGTACAAGGTAGAACGGGGTCTCGTTTCGCGCGCGATCGTGTGCCGTATTAAGCGCGAATGTAAGTCGCTCGGCATATTCATCCCAGTCTCGTTGGTCGATACATCTTAATGGCCCTTGTGATTGTTTGCACCATGCGTTCTGCAGCCCCATTTGGTTGAGGCCGGTAGGCGAGCGGCGCTCGTTGCCTCTGACCCATAAGCTTGTTAAATGCCTAAAGAAATCGGACATGAAGCCTGGCTCCCGATCGTGCTGGATCACCTCGCTTGCACCAAACCGTCTGAAGACGGCTTCCTCGTACGCCTCCGCCACGGTCTATGCGGTTCGGGAAGCATTTGCTTTCGCAATGACAAATCCGCGAACAAGTCGACCCACATGAGCAACTCGGTGTTACCTTCATACGACGCGGGCAGGGATAGAATATGGGCCATAGCCACCACCAGGAATGGATACGTGGCGACGCTGTTCCCTGGCGTCTCTCGTTGGCCTTCCTTTTCCGGTCTCACAATCCGTTCATTCTCCCACAAAGTACTGAACACGTTTGAAGATCCCAGGCCAGTGGAAGTAATGTCGCAGCCGCTGGTATGTCCGGCCGATACCCTGATGTCCACCCTCGAAGCTTGCATGGTAGCGGTGCAGAACGTCTTCTCGGATCGTCTCTGGGACAACCAACTTCATGATCACGTCTCGATCTTCGGTAGACTCGTCCCCATTCGCGCGATAGTACAGCAAGTCGCTTTTTGCATACCTCATATTGGTAAGCGATCTTGTTGCAATTCTTGGCTTCCCTCTGGTGAGCTCTCCGACATCACCGCGCAGATATTTCTTGAGGTTTGCGATCCAGAGCTCTTCGTCTTAAACGACTCGAATGCGGTCTAACCGGAGGCGCTGTACGACCAATTCCTGCAGTCCCTCTGGTGTTCGTGGTGGTGCGGTGGGACTCTTGCGGCTGCTGAACGGGTAGTCACGGCGTGAATTTGAGCTGCCTTAAGTTCTTCGTCGGCATGGTCTTCTATCGGCGCGAGGGGCCGGAGCGTGTCGGAATTCTCTCCTCGATGGTCTCTACGATGTCCCTCCAGACCAGGCGACCTGGCTCAGACGATCTCAGCTAACCGGTTTAGCGTTTTTAAGTCCTGGATATCCTCCAGACTGTGTATCTCCACGCCGCCCTGACGCTGCAAGGCTTGTCCTGCTAGCATATCCGCGCTCGCGTTCCAATCTCGGCGTACGTGAAAGAAGTCGTGGCGGGGCCACTGGCGCAACGAGTTTCGGGCATGCTGGCGGAGCAGTTTCAGGCTGGGCGATTACAGTCCATCTCTTCTCGCATTTGTCTAATGGCAAGATTCGAGTCTCCGCAGACTACCAGCCATCTCACATCCACTTCTTGGAGGAGCGAGCATCCGAGCAATTTAGCGCTGGTACTCCGCCTCGTGCACCGTGAGATCTACGGCGTATCCTGAAGCGGCTCGGACAACCTCCCAGCTGGGTAGTTTCCAGATGATTGCACCGAACGCCCCAACCTCTCGTTTGGCTTTGGCGGACCCGTCGAAGCTCAACGTGAAGCGCTTCTCCTGGTTCAAAAATTGGGATTGGAATAACCGCGAATCTTGATGGACATTTGCGAGGTGCTATCTCTTCGAGGGTAGTGTCTACGAAGGCTCGAGGTGTAATGCTCGCGGTTAACGCTCCGAGTATTTCCTCCTCTCCTCTCATGGGCCGTTGGATCTCTAGCGTCCACGGGGAGAGTATCGCAGCCCATAGTGAAAGCCTACCTTGCAATCCCTTGGATTGGAACAACCACACTAAGGTCGTATGACGAGTCAGAACGCGTGTTGTTTTCCCGGCCAAGATCGTGAAACAGTCGTTGAGGATGCGTAGCAGGGTCAGAATCTCTTTCCCCGCGATGTCATAGTTCAATTCGTTCGGCTTCAAAATGCGACTGGTAAACTTGGTTGGCATATAGATGCCATCATGTTCCTGTGCCAGTACGGTCGAGATTGGCCAGTCGCTGGCGTACACGATTACCACGGGCTGTCGGGACACGTCGTAGTACTTCAACATCGGGGTCTCAGCGAACTTCGTCTTGAGAGTTTCGAATGCACGTAGCGCCTGTCTCCACTTTTCTTGTTCACGTGTCGCGTGCCTTGCCTGGGGGTCGGTTAGCCAGTGTTGGGTAGAGCCCCGCGAAGAGCTCCGTGGGAAGGGAAGAAGCAACGGTGTAGTAGTTCGCAGGCCACACTTAAACTATAGGAACGCAACACTAAAACGGTTGAATAAAACAGTTCTTGGTTAGAATCCCTGGTGTTAGTTTGGCCTGTGTCAGGCAAGGTAACATCACGACTGAGTAAAAGCTAAATGCAAGCGGCCCTCGCCGCATCCTTCGACCTTGGGCACGACTCACCGTCCTTCGTCTCCTCGGTGTCTCTTGAGCCATGCCACCCGTCCTGCGCTCAGCGCACGTCGCCCCTCCTAGCCCTTCACCCCGCGCTCCTGTCCACCCGGCGGTTCATCCCTCCACGTTGTCGAAATGACTTGCTTGGCGTGACGTGCCGAGCGCCGGAAGACTTAATGGAGGCCGCTTGAGTCCGACGGCGCAACACCGCGAATGAAATGCTAATTCTACTCTACCGACGAGGTTCAGCGTTGGGGATAAAACCTCTAAAATGTATTGCCAAGTTTAGAGGAAAACCCCTTGGCACGAATGGCACACTACCTACTTGGCCTTGTACCCATACTAGCTGATCACCGCCCGCTTCGCGGCCGTGAGTTATTCAGTAATTTGTGCCAAGTAGGTGTCTTTTTACAATTTTGACCAAGGAGCCGCCTTCGCTGCGCTCGGCAGCTAACCCTAATCGTGGGACACGAATAGCTTGACAGGCAGCCCTACGATCTTGAATATGTTTGTAGATGACATGCAACTGAGGAATAAGTGCGCGACGCACCGCATGCGACGGTGTGGCCGAGCGTAATGGTGCTTCCTCCTTCGGATCGAAAACCTGAAATATTTCCACCCCACTTTGCTCGTTGGAAATTACCAAGAGAACAAGGAGGCAACGTGGAGAAAAAGATTCGACAGCTGTGAGGTTTGAACTCACGCGGGTTACCCCAATGGATTTCAAGTCCATCGCCTTAACCACTCGGCCAAGCTGTCGTTATAAACCCCAGCTAAATGATTATATAGAATTCCAACTTTTAAAATGTTATGGCGATCCGTATGCGCACGTGCGTGCGTGCGTGCGTGAGTGCGTGCGTGCGTGCGGAAGGTAGTGAGTCAGTCAGTCAGTCAGTCAGTCAGTCAGTCAGTCAGTCAGTCAGTCAGTCAGTCAGTCAGTCAGTCAGTCAGTCAGTCAGTCAGTCAGTCAGTGAGTGAGTGAGGTGAGTGAGTGAGTGAGTGAGTGAGTGAGTGAGTGAGTGAGTGAGTGAGTGAGTGAGTGAGTGAGTGAGTGAGTGAGTGAGTGAGTGAGTGAGTGAGTGAGTGAGTGAGTGAGTGAGTGAGTGAGTGAGTCAGTGAGTGAGTGAGTGAGTGAGTCAGTGAGTCAGTGAGTCAGTGAGTCAGTGAGTCAGTGAGTGAGTCAGTCAGTCAGTCAGTCAGTCAGTCAGTCAGTCAGTCAGTCAGCCAGTCAGTCAGTCAGTGGAGAATATGCGAAAATACACAGCCAAGTTCTTTTAGCGTTTAGCTAAGAGCACTACAGTCAACAGCAGTCACAATTCCATTTTTTATGGCCGGCTTGCTTGACTTTGTTCGATTGACCGTTTCGAACATAACAGTTACAGTTGTTTTTTCTGTCGAAGGGTATTTTAAATGTGGCACTCGTTATTTCTCCCGAAAGAGTAGCATGAGACGGACCATTTTTGACCGAATCTGCCAGAGTAGTGCCCGATTAAACCCGACTGAGGAAAAAGCCAGAATTTTGTCATCAAGTGATGTGTGGTCAAAACTATACGTTCATTCGGATAGCGGCGACGGTGGTAGAGAACAGGTGCAGACGTTGGCGTGCCAGCAGAACGCAACGTGGTGACTATCACCAGTCATTTCAACGTCTGCAGTTGCCTCTGTCTTCAGAAGGCAGTGTAAACTCTGTACGCATACATTGCACAAGAATTTCACATGAAAAAGCGGAATTCTTGTTGACTTAAACGCACATGCAAAGTACCGGAACCGTCTTTAAAGGATGTGTCCATCAGAACAGAGCATCAATGGTTATTGTTGCAGTTGATCGCGATCAGAATTTTCTTTTTCGAAGCTCCGGCGAGCGCATTCTTCATACCTGCATTTGGGATCCATGGCTTGATTTTCGTGACGAGGCCTATAACGGTGGAATTAAGGCAGAATGTTAGCTTCAGGCGAGGAGGAATCAGGCACTGCATATAGGTTTATCTTTATGTGTCGATTGCTAGGGCTGCCAGTGGGGCGTGCTACAGCTACGATGTTAGACTATCTTTTGCAAGGCCTTTGCGAGTGCTTATTCTCCAATTTGCTACCAACATCAGCGACGACCTCACCCCACCTGAAACTATGCAAGCCCCGATGAATTTTGCCAAGCGCGGCTTCATCGTGCTCTACCGCGTGATCCCAGGGGCGCGCATCGACCAGCTGCGCAAAATCGCCCACTTCGACGACGACCTTAACTGGTTCAGTGGTACTTTCGACGATAATAGTGTTGAGGGGGCCGTCTTTAAGCCCTGGTTCCCGACGAGGCATCTCACACCCTCACTTCCACGCTCAAGCGCTTCTACATCCTCGGTCGTAAGCTCAAGATTGGCGATATATCAAGACTCGCTCTTCATCGACCGCGGGCCTCACCACTGCTTTCGCCACACACTCGGTCTCGATGGGTGCTTCCTCCGCTGGAAAGGCTTCGGGCACGTCGACTTTGACATCTAGCGTCACTGGAGCATAACGCTCGCTTCCTAGCGCACGCGATGGCCACCGCCGCAGCTCTCTCGACGTCGGCAACTATTTTGTCACTGGGACTTGCACGTTGCCGTCTATCACCAACGTCTGGGCGGCATCCGCTCTCGCCGACAATGCCTTCCTTTCGCCCGAGGTGATGGTGGAGAAGTTGCTACTACTGCCACCGCAGGATTCAGCACAATCTCGCTCACGGCACCAGCCGTCATCAACGGCTTCCACGGCTGCGACAGCTTCTACCGCCTCACCAACGACGAGTTCCGGTGCCACGATCGATGTGTCGGAATTGAATGGTGCCACCTCGGCCGAGGTGGAGGAAACCTGTACCAGTACACCCGCCAGCACTGCGTCCAGCTCGGCGTTCACCGCGATGTGACCCCGCACGTCGTGCTGGTTTGTGAAGAAACACACCCAATCCCTTCGAGTGCGGCATCCGATTCGCTGATAGTGAACATATCTACCCAGCAATATGACAAGGTTAGTGTGTAAGTTATGCTTATCTGTGAAAAAAATAATGCGTGCAAACACTGACGTACGCTTTGCGTAAGAAATGCAACCTTGGAAATTGCACTCGATCTGTATGATACCAGCTGCAACCGAAGCAATACGAAGAGGCAAACATAAAGACAAGACGTCTACCGATTTTCACTGGCATCACAAGGTCAAAGCCGCTTAGAAACCGTAGATCTTGTAGGTGCAATTAGTCAGATTTAAGTCGCTGGATAGTGATATCGCTAAGGCGCTCTAGACGCGCTTTTTCATCTAGAGCGGCTTGCAGTGGATGTGCCCAAGAAATAATTTCGTTGGTGAGTGGTGTGAGCGTAGTAAACGCAAATCAAGATGTGACTCGCGAAACTAACAGGTATGGCTGTTCTCTTCTGTTTGCAGCACTACTTTCAGACCACCACTCAGTAACAACCACATTGCTCAAGGTTTCTCCTTGCACCTTGTAGACGGTAGACGCGAGCGCGCAAACCAGTATAAATGCTTCATTTGAACGCTGAGAGAACGGGGAGCACCGTTTATACTAATGCGATATCGCATGGTTTGGAGACTTTAACGTCGAAAAATAGGGAAAATGAGGCGAGGCGGTGAAACCATGATCGCCCTTGGTGTACAGTGCAGGAGCCTTCCGGTAGATGTCGAAGTACTCCACGTACGAGACGTGGAACGCCAACGGTTAGAAGTACCCCTGGAACAATTTTTCCAGGGTGGCGTGTGCTCCTTGTGTCAACCCCCTTTAGGTACGTTTACCTTTGCGGCTTCCACCCACCTGTTCCTGGTCTGTTCAGTGAGAAATATACGAGTGAGGTCAGTGCTGATACTCCCTTTCCTGGGTTGTCTGTATCAACGAGGTTGGATAACCACCAACCCCAATATAGCATGAAATAAAACGATTTACAAGTCTCCTATTGTTTAATCAATGTCCAGAGACACGGTAGAGAGTGCCAAGCGCAATTGAGCGTTTGATCCTAGGGCACTTGACTAATTATCCCTAGGCGCTCGGACGTAGTAATTCGCGCACCGCCCCTTTGAAGCAGGGGAACCTTTTCGAGTCACAAACCACGTACAATCCCTTCACACAATAGTCAATCGATCACAAAGACCTCAGGCAACGACTACAGATAGTCGCCCAAAATCTGTAACATGAAATGGCACACCAGCGTAAACAAATGAGCCAACTAGAATATGGAATAAGTGGCTCACGCCAGAAGCACCGCTCCTGGTCCCCATAAATGGGGCTTGAGAGAGCGGAGCCCCAACGACGGCTAGTCCTTAGCCGGCGTGCCTCGATTCGCTAGCAATTGGCCTGGGTGTCCTGCGATTTCTTTTCGTCAGGCACACTTGTCCAGGCCACTTGCGTGCTTGAGGAAAAACAGACTCTGATTGGATATTAACTTTGCTATCTGTTGGTGGGTACAAAAACACTTCGCTGACTTTGACTTGGTTTCACTATGGGATCTGACGCGGAGGCTCAGCTACCTTGCGTTCCCTTGGATTTCGTTCACTTCCTTGACTTTGACTTGGTTTCATTATGGGTGCCCAGGACCCACGCATTCAGCGATCTCGCACATCCTTGGATATCATGGCCTTTCAGACAGTCCTTGAAAAGATCTCGGGCGACCCTCTATCCTGGTAGAATTTTTCCTGGGAACTTGTTCCTGGTCATCCGCCACTTGGAACACTTGGACTTGGAACATTGGGCACTTGGAACACTTGGATTTGGGACATTTTGGGTGAAACTTGTGAGGCTTCTTCGCGCAGCTTCAATCTGGGACATTGCTCCCAGATGGCCCTTCGCCCTAGGCTCCTCGCACAAAATCTTATGCCAATAGCAGCCCAGAGATCCTAACCAGGGAAAAACTCAGATCACATCGTGTCAAACGCCCCTCTGGTCACAATGCATCTCAGAGAAGAATTTACTTCCAACCGAGCTGAAGCATCATGCCCAGACGTGCGGAGACTACCCAGCCTGCAAAGGCTAGGATTGACTCCAAACGGGACACAGATGTTCCTGGGCAACTCCCGGCGCTCGCGTCATTCTTGCGCCACGTCTCTCCTGACGGGTCCCAACGATCAGCCACTCGATGCACCAACCAGCACACTCAGGGACCAAGCGATCCTTACACTCTCCACGCATTCACATATTGATGTCCCAGAATATCAGCAGTTCCAAAACCGCCACCAGCACTCCTACATCAATGGCCGGTCAAGCGCCTGACCCTCAACCGTACAGCACACGCTGAAGATCAAGGTCCTGAGTCAGTCGCAGTCTCCGCTGAGCGCTACGGCCGCGTCGGTGATGCTGCCGTGTCGAGCTCCAGCGTCGGTGCTACACAACATATGCACTCCCATAACGTCGCAGACGTGATACTGGGCAACAAGGCGACAGTGCTGATGACGCTGCTGTCCCCGACGCGGAAACTCACGGAGAGCCCAGTGATGATATTGTTTCCGGTGCCGCTGTTGCTGGCAGGGCTTCACAGTCGGGCTTGACTGACTTGGTCCAAGGGCTACATTGGGTTCGACGACAAGACTTGGAACATGCGCTACCGTCCTTGGGCTTGACCATCCAAGACCGTCTCGAATATGCTCCTGAGCTCGGTGTAAGAAATTCGTCGCCCCGATGGATGTACCCTTCTGCGCACTCGCCCCATGGCCAATCGTTTGCCGCGGCAGTACCAGTGACATCAGCTGTTATTCGTGACGGTATCTTGTTTCCAGGATGGTTGTGGCTGCGTCGATGCTCCGATCAAGTTCGACAATTTCACCTTCGACTACATCCATGATCTCACCTAGATCTTGGGTTCATATGTTCGTGGGGGGCTTTTGCGCAAATGCTCCAGGGAGATACCAGGTGCAGAGAGGTTAAGAAGCTCTTAGGTACAATTCGAGTACGCCGTGAACTTGCTACAATCCTGAAACAATATGCCCGGCACGTTTAGCGGAGCGTGTAATGAATACAACACCTTTCCAGCGAATGATGCTGTCGCATTGTCGTCACTTTTCCAAGTCGTCATTGTTTCTGGTCTTCACATCTCCAAGTCACTATTTTCGCTTGATATCCAGATCGCACCTCGTGGATTAGGACCTAGACGGCTTGTTACCAGCTTGGTACCTCCACTTCGGGCTCTAAGGGCCGTGACGGGCATCTCAGACACATAGTATCTCATACACCTGCAGGTCGATTAGTCGGTAATTAAATCGCTTTCACATTTAGTGTTCCAGGGTTTCACACTTTGTCCGCTCATGTTCGAGGTGGTTCACAATGTCCCGGATACTACATTCCAAGAGGATCATCACCAACCTCGAAGTAACAACGACAACCAGGCTCCCGATAGTCTCCAGGTGAAATCACAAACTCCCCGTTCGGTTCGTTGTCATTGACTTGAACATGTTCCAGGAAGCTTCTTCGACTGATGTTTCAGGAACAACCGATTCTGGAACGTCTAGAGACATTTCCTTTCCGTCTCCGTGAAATGAGTACGCTGCTGCTTCCCTAGGATCATCTTCAGTAGGATAAGGATTGCTTTCGAAGGCATCGTAGAACAGCGCCCCAGACTCTTCATCCAGATCTTCCGTGTCAACACAACCATCACTCATCCCGGTACTTTCAAACTGAATGGTCTCCGTCTGAGTACTCGCATTCACAGTATCCACACCTTTGACTGGCTGTTCCTGGACCGCATCGATCATCTCCTTCTTGAAATAAGCATGAACTATCCTGGGCGGTTCTAGCACACGAACAACTCTCACCCCAGCCGTCCCTGCCAAGGTTCTCCGCAGCATCATCTTGGATGGCCATGGATAACTTGGATTCTGGACACATGGTGAATCTGGACCTCTTACAACTTGGGACAGCTTCTTTGCTCTCATCCTTACCTGAATAGACTCAGTGTTCTCGTAGATGAGTTGCTGCCACTCCTGGTACCGTCTTGTTCCAGGTCGGACAAAGTGTCCAGCCTGAGGGAAGAATCCATGTTCCAAGATTCTGGCTAGCGGGGTTCTGGTATCAACCCATACATTTTGATTGGATACATTGACCACCTTCACCGCAACAGGCCATGACTTAGCCGCGTACAGAATCTTTGTCACCCATCGGTCTCCTCGTCCTGCCCAGATTGTTCCTCGTTGTGGGTTCATTTGTCCACGCTGAATGCGAACGACTATATCTTGACCAGGATACAAGTACAGGCATTCCTTGGACAAAACGGGCTCATCAGCTCCAATGTAGGCAGGACGACGCGCCTCTTTCAAGACAATAGGCTCTCCACCAGGTAACATGCCAAGTCCACTACGAGCACACAATCGAACTCCAGCAGCGTACATGAAATCCATGCCGAGCAGAACATCAATTCCATCACCGATATTTGCCACCTTGATTTCCAGAACATAAACCACCTTGGTCCCGAGCGTAATTTTACCTGGGCCGCGCAGGCAATAATAGTCAGCACACCACCTAGTCCTGAAACACGGACCTGGTCGATGTTCCTGAGCTTGAGGCCCAATTTACGCGCGAAGTCAAGGCTCATCATGCTCATAGATGCTCCACTGTCGAAAAAGATGCAAGTCCGACAATTATTCACAGCACCGTGAACCATGGCAACTTTGTGCTTGACTTCTGGACCATGGTTGGACCACCAGCCGTACCGTTCACCTGGTAAGAGCTTGAATTCCACTGCATCACCCGGACCAGATGTTTCAAGGTAATGTTGTTCAGGTAGTGATGGTAGTTGGGTAACGAGGTATTTCAGGTCACCGTGGTGATCCTCAGTTCTGGGCCAACAAACGCCAGGACGCACATGCCTGAGGTGTTATCCTCAGTATTTCCAGGACGTCCATCCCGAAGTTGTTCCAGGATCTTGGTTGGCAATTCCCTAAGTCCGCCTTGCTGCGCAATATCCTTGATGACTTAAAGGGTTTTCCAAGATTCACATTCACCGTCGCCATGATTTTTCCCACACATGGAACAGGG
>JAAVTI010000957.1:0-17946 GCA_011947335.1 Phytophthora constricta
CCACCGCCGCAGCTCTCTCGATCGGCAACTATTTTGTCACTGGGACTTGCACGTTGCCGTCTATCACCAATCTGGGCGGCATCCGCTCTCGCCGACAATGCCTTCCTTTCGCCCGAGGTGATGGTGGAGAAGTTGCTACTACTGCCACCGCAGGATTCAGCACAATCTCGCTCACGGCACCAGCCGTCATCAACGGCTTCCACGGCTGCGACAGCTTCTACCGCCTCACCAACGACGAGTTCCGGTGCCACGATCGATGTGTCGGAATTGAATGGTGCCACCTCGGCCGAGGTGGAGGAAACCTGTACCAGTACACCCGCCAGCACTGCGTCCAGCTCGGCGTTCACCGCGATGTGACCCCGCACGTCGTGCTGGTTTGTGAAGAAACACACCCAATCCCTTCGAGTGCGGCATCCGATTCGCTGATAGTGAACATATCTACCCAGCAATATGACAAGGTTAGTGTGTAAGTTATGCTTATCTGTGAAAAAAATAATGCGTGCAAACACTGACGTACGCTTTGCGTAAGAAATGCAACCTTGGAAATTGCACTCGATCTGTATGATACCAGCTGCAACCGAAGCAATACGAAGAGGCAAACATAAAGACAAGACGTCTACCGATTTTCACTGGCATCACAAGGTCAAAGCCGCTTAGAAACCGTAGATCTTGTAGGTGCAATTAGTCAGATTTAAGTCGCTGGATAGTGATATCGCTAAGGCGCTCTAGACGCGCTTTTTCATCTAGAGCGGCTTGCAGTGGATGTGCCCAAGAAATAATTTCGTTGGTGAGTGGTGTGAGCGTAGTAAACGCAAATCAAGATGTGACTCGCGAAACTAACAGGTATGGCTGTTCTCTTCTGTTTGCAGCACTACTTCAGACCACCACTCAGTAACAACCACATTGCTCAAGGTTTCTCCTTGCACCTTGTAGACGGTAGACGCGAGCGCGCAAACCAGTATAAATGCTTCATTTGAACGCTGAGAGAACGGGGAGCACCGTTTATACTAATGCGATATCGCATGGTTTGGAGACTTTAACGTCGAAAAATAGGGAAAATGAGGCGAGGCGGTGAAACCATGATCGCCCTTGGTGTACAGTGCAGGAGCCTTCCGGTAGATGTCGAAGTACTCCACGTACGAGACGTGGAACGCCAACGGTTAGAAGTACCCCTGGAACAATTTTTCCAGGGTGGCGTGTGCTCCTTGTGTCAACCCCTTTAGGTACGTTTACCTTTGCGGCTTCCACCCACCTGTTCCTGGTCTGTTCAGTGAGAAATATACGAGTGAGGTCAGTGCTGATACTCCCTTTCCTGGGTTGTCTGTATCAACGAGGTTGGATAACCACCAACCCCAATATAGCATGAAATAAAACGATTTACAAGTCTCCTATTGTTTAATCAATGTCCAGAGACACGGTAGAGAGTGCCAAGCGCAATTGAGCGTTTGATCCTAGGGCACTTGACTAATTATCCCTAGGCGCTCGGACGTAGTAATTCGCGCACCGCCCCTGAAGCAGGGGAACCTTTTCAGAGTCACAAACCACGTACAATCCCTTCACACAATAGTCAATCGATCACAAAGACCTCAGGCAACGACTACAGATAGTCGCCCAAAATCTGTAACATGAAATGGCACACCAGCGTAAACAAATGAGCCAACTAGAATATGGAATAAGTGGCTCACGCCAGAAGCACCGCTCCTGGTCCCCATAAATGGGGCTTGAGAGAGCGGAGCCCCAACGACGGCTAGTCCTTAGCCGGCGTGCCTCGATTCGCTAGCAATTGGCCTGGGTGTCCTGCGATTTCTTTTCGTCAGGCACACTTGTCCAGGCCACTTGCGTGCTTGAGGAAAAACAGACTCTGATTGGATATTAACTTTGCTATCTGTTGGTGGGTACAAAAACACTTCGCTGACTTTGACTTGGTTTCACTATGGGATCTGACGCGGAGGCTCAGCTACCTTGCGTTCCCTTGGATTTCGTTCACTTCCTTGACTTTGACTTGGTTTCATTATGGGTGCCCAGGACCCACGCATTCAGCGATCTCGCACATCCTTGGATATCATGGCCTTTCAGACAGTCCTTGAAAAGATCTCGGGCGACCCTCTATCCTGGTAGAATTTTTCCTGGGAACTTGTTCCTGGTCATCCGCCACTTGGAACACTTGGACTTGGAACATTGGGCACTTGGAACACTTGGATTTGGGACATTTTGGGTGAAACTTGTGTGGCTTCTTCGCGCAGCTTCAATCTGGGACATTGCTCCCAGATGGCCCTTCGCCCTAGGCTCCTCGCACAAAATCTTATGCCAATAGCAGCCCAGAGATCCTAACCAGGGAAAAACTCAGATCACATCGTGTCAAACGCCCCTCTGGTCACAATGCATCTCAGAGAAATTTACTTCCAACCGAGCTGAAGCATCATGCCCAGACGTGCGGAGACTACCCAGCCTGCAAAGGCTAGGATTGACTCCAAACGGGACACAGATGTTCCTGGGCAACTCCCGGCGCTCGCGTCATTCTTGCGCCACGTCTCTCCTGACGGGTCCCAACGATCAGCCACTCGATGCACCAACCAGCACACTCAGGAGACCAAGTCCTTACACTCTCCACGCATTCACATATTGATGTCGCAGATGTCAGCAGTTCCAAAACGCCACCAGCACTCCGCATCAATGCGATGTCCGCCTTCACTGCAGCACGGTTCAGTCGGTAAAAGAAACCCAGGGACGACTCACTGCCTTGCATCTTGAGCGTGTAGTATCTTGTCAGCATAAGATCCTGGTGTTCAACAGTAGGCGCGCCTGAATTTCTTCGAAAGCGCTGACCAGCTGTGACGAATCCTGGGCTTGAGTTGACCATACGAATCCCGAATAGCTGCAGGCATGCACCCCTTGAGCTGACGGATCTTCTGGCTATCTTCCCGGGCACCCGGACGCTAAGTCCACGAACCTTTCCCACCAGGCCACACGATCTTCGACAGGTGCATCACGGTTGAATTGCTCCAGCGCATTATACGCGATGTACGGTTTGTACGTGAAGACCGTCGTGCCATCCTGGGACACGGACGATGAAGCTGTCTTAGGACTGTAGTCGAGACTTGAATCACTGTTAGAACCTGAGTCCGACTCAGAATCATCTGAGTCACTTGGATCAGGATCGGAACCAGGCCCCGAAGAGTCGGTCCATTGACGCTTGCTTCTCTTGAACGAGTTCTTCTTGGAAGTCGACTTCACACCTCCGGATCTGGACACTTTCTCCTTGAATTCTGTCGTCTTGGCCGCATCGACATCGGGAGTACTTGGAACAAGATCACTGGTCCTGGGAACAGTCTTGAACCTCACCGAGGAAGCTGTCTGCTCGGCCTTAACGGGCCGGGCTGGGCCACTCGCCCCAGATGAACTTGGAACATGTCCTTGCAGAGTCATTCGTAACTGCTCACCTTGGATTCCAGTGCCATACTTGCCATGCAACACATCACATCGCTCCACGAACCTGAGCACTACCTGAGCGGGGATTCCTCCCAGGATCGTGGGACAACCCGGCTGTCATTACCTGAGTCGTTGCCTGAGGCACGGGACTAGGAGCAAACGGTGATGCCTTAGGGTCCGGGGCTTTGGACTGTGTCAACTTGAGCTTCTGAATCTCTTGTTCGTGGAACATTCGGGCGTCCAGAGCAGCTTGCTGTTCCTGGGCACGTAGAGTCTCCAGTTCTTGGACCTTTTATTTTGTAGGCCGACAAGCGTGTAGTCATTTCTGCCTGCAACTGGGCTTGCACTTCGGAGTTATGTCGCTTACGAGCTGCTTCAGCATCGGCTTCCCGCAGTTTCTAGCGTTTTTCCTGCGCGGCGTAATGTTGCGACTACTCTTGGTGCATTGCTTCCAGAGCACTTGCATCTATATGGGACTCATATCTTGGACTTCTTGCTTAGGAGCAGACACTTTATGTTCCTGGACCAGACGCATTTCTGCTTCTTGGGCCTGGCGCTCAGCATCCAAGCGAGCTTGTTCCAGCTGAGACGCACAATCCATAGCTTGTTGCATCTGCATCTGTGTTTCAAGGCGTTCTTGCTCCCGGGCTTGACGTTCTTGTTCCTGGGCGCGGAGCATCTCCTGTTGGCGACGCTCTACGCGCTGCTCCATCTTGCCCCAAGCCGCGTGTTGTTCAGACATCATCGTATGTTGTCGACTCAGGGACTCCTGTTGTTGACGAAGAGCATTTAAGGCGACTTGAGCTGCACCAGAACTGGTAGATGTCACTAATCCTGAGCGTCGTGACCTAGATGAGCGACCGGACACCGAAGTTTGTCGTGACTGTCGAACGAGCTGAGGAGCGAGGATCGCCTCTCAGACTACCAACATCATCACCTGAACCTTGAGTCATTGATCCTGGTCCAACGTCCCCTGTCGTAAGTTGTTCTTGGGGATGTTGACGTTGGACTATACTCAGATCAGTTGCGCCCATGTGTTGGTCATCTTGGTCCACAGCAACTGGGACTCCAGCCGTTCTGCGGATGATCGTAAAACCACCACCCGCATTACCACCAGTGTAGTCTCCAGTCGAACCTTGAGTCAAGAATGCCACTCCAGTCCTGGGCACGTGCGATGCTGCACTACACCCCAGAGACATCAGAGATGCATCAGAGGAACTGTTCCAGGAAGACTGCACACCAGAACCCGCAGACTCATCCGACGTTCCGGATGGTCCTACGAGGCTTGGGATAGTGTCCGAATATTCCCCGTCGCAGCATCTGACGCCACATGATCCTGAGACGGTATGTTCCTGGGCGACAATATCGACAATGGCGGATATTCTGGCAATGAAGCCAGCGAGGGCACCGAGGAGTGAGGTCGAGCATGCTGAGCACGCTTTGCCTCAGGTTTCCCGATCGAGGACCCAGTCGAACTTCCTGGTCGGATACCGGTTATTCGGAGTGTTCGCACAAAGTGTAGTCCGAGTAGGTCCACCTCGTGGTCCGTCATCAATATATCACCACGTTCAAGTTCTTCTTGTTCCATGTCAACATTTGTTTCTGGTCCTTGACTTGCAGGCTCTGTTTCTAGCACCGGTGTCACCCGGAACGGGATGCCCTTGGTCGCTTCACGTCATTCAATCAACTCCACAGAGACATACTCCTGAAGTTCCTCGACCACCGCATGTATCAAGTCCGCATTGATCCTGGACGCACGAGTCTGGGACCACACTGGAAATATATTGTGGAACTCGAATCCAGCCTCGACCAACAAGATCTGGAACAAAGCCACACATGCGCTGGGAGGAAACCTTCGGGGTGGCACCAGGACCGGTGTCACATCTTGTGCAGCTGTAATGAAATGACGCCTCGGACGTAACTCCGAAATCCAGGCAGCCTTCTGAGTTGCCAACATCATCTTTGCAGCCAAATATCCCCTAGTTGTGAGAGCAGCAGCGAACCAGGAACTGAAATTTGGTCGAGGACGCGGCCAGTCATAAATGACATTAGGAGGGCACACGCGTCCCACCGCGACTTGGTCCCAGCGATTCATCTGTAGTAACACGTACTGTTCGGCCTGCACTTCATCAAGTCGATTGTCAACCAGGTTCTCCCTTGTTCCAAGGGAGACAGACCCTGGATCATGGACCCCGCCTGATGGCGACACCCTAAGTCCAGGTCCTGGGACTGACGACGACTGTGCTGACACAACAGCTCGAGATAGACCAGGATCTGGACTCGTCGACTGCTGCTGACCTTGAATATTGGTCGAAACTTGATCACCTGACGCAACGCCACTTGAAACAACCATGGTCGTCACTGGCGCTTTGTCTTCCTCTTGAGCCGGCGACATAGAATCTTGAACCCTAGTCGCCGGCGACTCAATCACATCGGCGCCCACTGACGACGCCTGGATCTGAGTGTCAGGAACACCTTGATCCTGGACACGAGTTGGCTCTAATCCGGAGCTGACGCTCCCAGCCACATCAACCTGGGACGGCGCCTCCAGCGCATCCTGGGTATCTAGTCCTGGAGCGGATTGTTCCTGGGCCGAAGCCTTCTCGACATCCTTCTTGGCACGCCGCTTCCCCTGGACCGCCAGGCCCGGGTTCTCCGGCGTTAACACTTGCTGACGACGCGACCGTCTTGGTGCGTCCCCAGCCACAGCCTTCGTAGCGCTGTTCTTCTTCTTCCCCGCCGTAAACAACGTAGGAAAATTAATATCAGCACCTCACCATAAATTCACTTACTTAAACCTTGAACCGCTGAAATCCAAAGCACTTCAAATCCGGGCACGCGCACCAGCTGATGCGGTGAAACCTTGATCGCCCTAGGTGTACAGTGCAGGTGCCTTCCGGTAGAGGTCGAAGTACTCCACGTACGAGACGTGGAACGCCAACGGTCAGAAGTACCCCTGGAACAATTGTTCCAGGGTGGCGTGTGCTCCTTGTGTCAACCCCTTTAGGTACGTTTACCTTTGCGGCTTCCACCCACCTGTTCCTGGTCTGTTCAGTGAGAAATATACGAGTGAGGTCAGTGCTGATACTCCCTTTCCTGGGTTGTCTGTATCAACGAGGTTGGATAACCACCAACCCCAATATAGCATGAAATAAAACGATATACAAGTCTCTTATTGTTTAATCAATGTCCAGAGACACGGTAGAGAGTGCCAAGCGCAATTGAGCGTTTGATCCTAGGGCACTTGGCTAATTATCCCTAGGCGCTCGGACGTAGTAATACGCGCACCGCCCCTTTGAAGCAGGGGAACCTTTTCGAGTCACAAACCACGTACAATCCCTTCACACAATAGTCAATCGATCACAAAGACTCAGGCAACGACTACAGATAGTCGCCCAAAATCTGTAACATGAAATGGCACACCAGCGTAAACAAATGAGCCAACTAGAATATGGAATAAGTGGCTCACGCCAGAAGCACCGCTCCTGGTCCCCATAAATGGGGCTTGAGAGAGCGGAGCCCCAACGACGGCTAGTCCTTAGCCGGCGTGCCTCGATTCGCTAGCAATTGGCCTGGGTGTCCTGCGATTTCTTTTCGTCAGGCACACTTGTCCAGGCCACTTGCGTGCTTGAGGGAAAAACAGACTCTGATTGGATATTAACTTTGCTATCTGTTGGTGGGTACAAAAACACTTCGCTGACTTTGACTTGGTTTCACTATGGGATCTGACGCGGAGGCTCAGCTACCTTGCGTTCCCTTGGATTTCGTTCACTTCCTTGACTTTGACTTGGTTTCATTATGGGTGCCCAGGACCCACGCATTCAGCGATCTCGCACATCCTTGGATATCATGGCCTTTCAGACAGTCCTTGAAAAGATCTCGGGCGACCCTCTATCCTGGTAGAATTGTTCCTGGGAACTTGTTCCTGGTCATCCACCACTTGGAACACTTGGACTTGGAACATTGGGCACTTGGAACACTTGGGCTTGGGACATTTTGGGTGATACTTGTGTGGCTTCTTCGCGAAGCTTCAATCTGGGACATTGCGCCCAGATGGCCCTTCGCCCTAGGCTCCTCGCACAAAATCTTATGCCAATAGCAGCCCAGAGATCCTAACCAGGGGAAAAACTCAGATCACATCGTGTCAAACGCCCCTCTGGTCACAATGCATCTCAGAGAAGAATTTACTTCCAACCGAGCTGAAGCATCATGCCCAGACGTGCGGAGACTACCCAGCCTGCAAAGGCTAGGATTGACTCCAAACGGGACACAGATGTTCCTGGGCAACTCCCGGCGCTCGCGTCATTCTTGCGCCACGTCTCTCCTGACGGGTCCCAACGATCAGCCACTCGATGCACCAACCAGCACACTCAGGGGACCAAGCGATCCTTACACTCTCCACGCATTCACATATTGATGTCCCAGAATATCAGCAGTTCCAAAACCGCCACCAGCACTCCTACATCAATGGCCGGTCAAGCGCCTGACCCTCAACCGTACAGCACACGCTGAAGATCAAGGTCCTGAGTCAGTCGCAGTCTCCGCTGAGCGCTACGGCCGCGTCGGTGATGCTGCCGTGTCGAGCTCCAGCGTCGGTGCTACACAACATATGCACTCCCATAACGTCGCAGACGTGATACTGGGCAACAAGGCGACAGTGCTGATGACGCTGCTGTCCCCGACGCGGAAACTCACGGAGAGCCCAGTGATGATATTGTTTCCGGTGCCGCTGTTGCTGGCAGGGCTTCACAGTCGGGCTTGACTGACTTGGTCCAAGGGCTACATTGGGTTCGACGACAAGACTTGGAACATGCGCTACCGTCCTTGGGCTTGACCATCCAAGACCGTCTCGAATATGCTCCTGAGCTCGGTGTAAGAAATTCGTCGCCCCGATGGATGTACCCTTCTGCGCACTCGCCCCATGGCCAATCGTTTGCCGCGGCAGTACCAGTGACATCAGCTGTTATTCGTGACGGTATCTTGTTTCCAGGATGGTTGTGGCTGCGTCGATGCTCCGATCAAGTTCGACAATTTCACCTTCGACTACATCCATGATCTCACCTAGATCTTGGGTTCATATGTTCGTGGGGGGCTTTTGCGCAAATGCTCCAGGGAGATACCAGGTGCAGAGAGGTTAAGAAGCTCTTAGGTACAATTCGAGTACGCCGTGAACTTGCTACAATCCTGAAACAATATGCCCGGCACGTTTAGCGGAGCGTGTAATGAATACAACACCTTTCCAGCGAATGATGCTGTCGCATTGTCGTCACTTTTCCAAGTCGTCATTGTTTCTGGTCTTCACATCTCCAAGTCACTATTTTCGCTTGATATCCAGATCGCACCTCGTGGATTAGGACCTAGACGGCTTGTTACCAGCTTGGTACCTCCACTTCGGGCTCTAAGGGCCGTGACGGGCATCTCAGACACATAGTATCTCATACACCTGCAGGTCGATTAGTCGGTAATTAAATCGCTTTCACATTTAGTGTTCCAGGGTTTCACACTTTGTCCGCTCATGTTCGAGGTGGTTCACAATGTCCCGGATACTACATTCCAAGAGGATCATCACCAACCTCGAAGTAACAACGACAACCAGGCTCCCGATAGTCTCCAGGTGAAATCACAAACTCCCCGTTCGGTTCGTTGTCATTGACTTGAACATGTTCCAGGAAGCTTCTTCGACTGATGTTTCAGGAACAACCGATTCTGGAACGTCTAGAGACATTTCCTTTCCGTCTCCGTGAAATGAGTACGCTGCTGCTTCCCTAGGATCATCTTCAGTAGGATAAGGATTGCTTTCGAAGGCATCGTAGAACAGCGCCCCAGACTCTTCATCCAGATCTTCCGTGTCAACACAACCATCACTCATCCCGGTACTTTCAAACTGAATGGTCTCCGTCTGAGTACTCGCATTCACAGTATCCACACCTTTGACTGGCTGTTCCTGGACCGCATCGATCATCTCCTTCTTGAAATAAGCATGAACTATCCTGGGCGGTTCTAGCACACGAACAACTCTCACCCCAGCCGTCCCTGCCAAGGTTCTCCGCAGCATCATCTTGGATGGCCATGGATAACTTGGATTCTGGACACATGGTGAATCTGGACCTCTTACAACTTGGGACAGCTTCTTTGCTCTCATCCTTACCTGAATAGACTCAGTGTTCTCGTAGATGAGTTGCTGCCACTCCTGGTACCGTCTTGTTCCAGGTCGGACAAAGTGTCCAGCCTGAGGGAAGAATCCATGTTCCAAGATTCTGGCTAGCGGGGTTCTGGTATCAACCCATACATTTTGATTGGATACATTGACCACCTTCACCGCAACAGGCCATGACTTAGCCGCGTACAGAATCTTTGTCACCCATCGGTCTCCTCGTCCTGCCCAGATTGTTCCTCGTTGTGGGTTCATTTGTCCACGCTGAATGCGAACGACTATATCTTGACCAGGATACAAGTACAGGCATTCCTTGGACAAAACGGGCTCATCAGCTCCAATGTAGGCAGGACGACGCGCCTCTTTCAAGACAATAGGCTCTCCACCAGGTAACATGCCAAGTCCACTACGAGCACACAATCGAACTCCAGCAGCGTACATGAAATCCATGCCGAGCAGAACATCAATTCCATCACCGATATTTGCCACCTTGATTTCCAGAACATAAACCACCTTGGTCCCGAGCGTAATTTTACCTGGGCCGCGCAGGCAATAATAGTCAGCACACCACCTAGTCCTGAAACACGGACCTGGTCGATGTTCCTGAGCTTGAGGCCCAATTTACGCGCGAAGTCAAGGCTCATCATGCTCATAGATGCTCCACTGTCGAAAAGATGCAAGTCCGACAATTATTCACAGCACCGTGAACCATGGCAACTTTGTGCTTGACTTCTGGACCATGGTTGGACCACCAGCCGTACCGTTCACCTGGTAAGAGCTTGAATTCCACTGCATCACCCGGACCAGATGTTTCAAGGTAATGTTGTTCAGGTAGTGATGGTAGTTGGGTAACGAGGTATTTCAGGTCACCGTGGTGATCCTCAGTTCTGGGCCAACAAACGCCAGGACGCACATGCCTGAGGTGTTATCCTCAGTATTTCCAGGACGTCCATCCCGAAGTTGTTCCAGGATCTTGGTTGGCAATTCCCTAAGTCCGCCTTGCTGCGCAATATCCTTGATGACTTAAAGGGTTTTCCAAGATTCACATTCACCGTCGCCATGATTTTTCCCACACATGGAACAGGGCTACATCCCGCATGCGTGGGTCGGATGCCCGCGTCGGTGGCAGCGCTCACACACCAGGTCACTAGAACATTTGGCTTTAGTATGCGATTCCAAGTGACGACACGTCACATAATATTCCTTGTCTTTTCTAGGACTCGGGGCTGGATATCCCCAGGAACATTTGTTCCAGGTGTCGATCGCCAACCCGCATTTTCCATAACTCGGCACACTTCGTCAGCAATGTTCTGACCTTGGGTTGGAGCTTGTTTGCTTGTAGCAGATTGGTTACTTGGAACATGTCGTGGTGACAAAGTGGCTTTCGACTTGGGTCTTGACACATTGGCCTTGAGCACAAGGTCTTCTTCCACTAAGTTATCCTCGACTTGAGACAATACTTCAGATCCTGAGTTATCATCTTGTTCCTGGTTCTGAACAGTTGCGCCTCCTAATCCAGGTCGCTTAGAGTTGAACCGACCCTGGTGTGAAATATTATCCGCACGAAGGTCGCGTCTTTAGAAGCATGAATCCTGGACATCCGCAGTTCGTACAGCCCGTTCTCTCTTGAGCGCCCGTTCCAGGTCCTCGATGTTCTTGAACGTCATTGCCAGGAGCGAAGTCTTGAGTCTGATGTCCTTGAGCTTCTTAATGAATCGACGCACATGTGCTTCACGTTTCTTGGACGGCGCAAGGTATGCGATGTCCGCCTTCACTGCAGCACGGTTCAGTCGGTAAAAGAAACCCAGGGACGACTCACTGCCTTGCATCTTGAGCGTGTAGTATCTTCAGCATAAGATCCTGGTGTTCAACAGTAGGCGCGCCTGAATTTCTTCGAAAGCGCTGACCAGCTGTGACGAATCCTGGGCTTGAGTTGACCATACGAATCCCGAATAGCTGCAGGCATGCACCCCTTGAGCTGACGGATCTTCTGGCTATCTTCCCGGGCACCCGGACGCGCTAAGTCCACGAACCTTTCCCACCAGGCCACACGATCTTCGACAGGTGCATCACGGTTGAATTGCTCCAGCGCATTATACGCGATGTACGGTTTGTACGTGAAGACCGTCGTGCCATCCTGGGACACGGACGATGAAGCTGTCTTAGGACTGTAGTCGAGACTTGAATCACTGTTAGAACCTGAGTCCGACTCAGAATCATCTGAGTCACTTGGATCAGGATCGGAACCAGGCCCCGAAGAGTCGGTCCATTGACGCTTGCTTCTCTTGAACGAGTTCTTCTTGGAAGTCGACTTCTTCACACCTCCGGATCTGGACACTTTCTCCTTGAATTCTGTCGTCTTGGCCGCATCGACATCGGGAGTACTTGGAACAAGATCACTGGTCCTGGGAACAGTCTTGAACCTCACCGAGGAAGCTGTCTGCTCGGCCTTAACGGGCCGGGCTGGGCCACTCGCCCCAGATAAACTTGGAACATGTCCTTGCAGAGTCATTCGTAACTGCTCACCTTGGATTCCAGTGCCATACTTGCCATGCAACACATCACATCGCTCCACGAACCTGAGCACTACCTGAGCGGGGATTCCTCCCAGGATCGTGGGACAACCCGGCTGTCATCACCTAAGTCGTTGCCTGAGGCACGGGACTAGGGGCAAACGGTGATGCCTTAGGGTCCGGGGCTTTGGACTGTGTCAACTTGAGCTTCTGAATCTCTTGTTCGTGGAACATTCGGGCGTCCAGAGCAGCTTGCTGTTCCTGGGCACGTAGAGTCTCCAGTTCTTGGACCTTTTATTTTGTAGGCCGACAAGCGTGTAGTCATTTCGGCCTGCAACTGGGCTTGCACTTCGGAGTTATGTCGCTTACGAGCTGCTTCAGCATCGGCTTCCCGCAGTTTCTATCCTTTTTTACTGCGCGGCGTAATGTTGCGACTACTCTTGGTGCATTGCTTCCAGAGCACTTGCATCTATATGGGACTCATATCTTAGGACTTCTTGCTTAGGAGCAGACACTATATGTTCCTGGACCAGACGCATTTCTGCTTCTTGGGCCTGGCGCTCAGCATCCAAGCGAGCTTGTTCCAGCTGAGACGCACAATCCATAGCTTGTTGCATCTGCATCTGTGTTTCAAGGCGTTCTTGCTCCCGGGCTTGACGTTCTTGTTCCTGGGCGCGGAGCATCTCCTGTTGGCGACGCTCCTACGCGCTGCTCCATCTTGCCCCAAGCCGCGTGTTGTTCAGACATCAGCGTATGTTGTCGACTCAGGGACTCCTGTTGTTGACGAAGAGCATTTAAGGCGACTTGAGCTGCACCAGAACTGGTAGATGTCACTAATCCTGAGCGTCGTGACCTAGATGAGCGACCGGACACCGAAGTTTGTCGTGACTGTCGAACGAGCTGAGGAGCGAGGATCGCCTCTCGGACTACCAACATCATCACCTGAACCTTGAGTCATTGATCCTGGTCCAACGTCCCCTGTCGTAAGTTGTTCTTGGGGATGTTGACGTTGGACTATACTCAGATCAGTTGCGCCCATGTGTTGGTCATCTTGGTCCATAGCAACTGGGACTCCAGCCGTTCTGCGGATGATCGTAAAACCACCACCCGCATTACCACCAGTGTAGTCTCCAGTCGAACCTTGAGTCAAGAATGCCACTCCAGTCCTGGGCACGTGCGATGCTGCACTACACCCCAGAGACATCAGAGATGCATCAGAGGAACAGTTCCAGGAAGACTGCACACCAGAACCCGCAGACGCATCCAACGTTCCGGATGGTCCTACGAGGTTTGGGATAGTGTCCGAATATTCCCCGTCGCAGCATCTGACGCCACTTGATCCTGAGACGGTATGTTCCTGGGCGACAATATCGACAATGGCGGATATTCTGGCAATGAAGCCAGCGAGGGCACCGAGGAGTGAGGTCGAGCATACTGAGCACGCTTTGCCTCAGGTTTCCCGATCGAGGACCCAGTCGAACTTCCTGGTCGGATACCGGTTATTCGGAGTGTTCGCACAAAGTGTAGACCGAGTAGATCCACCTCGTGGTCCGTCATCAATATATCACCACGTTCAAGTTCTCCTTGTTCCATGTCAACATTTGTTTCTGGTCCTTGACTTGCAGGCTCTGTTTCTAGCACCGGAGTCACCCGGAACGGGATGCCCTTGGTCGCTTCACGTCATTCAATCAACTCCACAGAGACATACTCCTGAAGTTCCTCGACCACCGCATGTATCAAGTCCGCATTGATCCTGGACGCACGAGTCTGGGACCACACTGGAAATATATTGTGGAACTCGAATCCAGCCTCGACCAACAAGATCTGGAACAAAGCTACACATGCGCTGGGAGGAAACCTTCGGGGTGGCACCAGGACCGGTGTCACATCTTGTGCAGCTGTAATGAAATGACGCCTCGGACGTAACTCCGAAATCCAGGCAGCCTTCTGAGTTGCCAACATCATCTTTGCCGCCAAATATCCCCTAGTTGTGAGAGCAGCAGCGAACCAGGAACTGAAATTTGGCCGAGGACGCGGCCAGTCATAAATGACATTAGGAGGGCACACGCGTCCCACCGCGACTTGGTCCCATCGATTCATCTGTAGTAACACGTACTGTTCGGCCTGCACTTCATCAAGTCGATTGTCAACCTGGTTCTCCCTTGTTCCAAGGGAGACAGACCCTGGATCACGGACCCCGCCTGATAGCGACACCCTAAGTCCAGGTCCTGGGACTGACGACGACTGTGCTGACACAACAGCTCGAGATAGACCAGGATCTGGACTCGTCGACTGCTGCTGACCTTGAATATTGGTCGAAACTTGATCACCTGACGCAACGCCACTTGAAACAACCATGGTCGTCACTGGCGCTTTGTCTTCCTCTTGAGCCGGCGACATAGAATCTTGAACCCTAGTCGCATGCGACTCAATCACATCGGCGCCCACTGACGACGCCTGGATCTGAGTGTCAGGAACACCTTGATCCTGGACACGAGTTGGCTCTAATCCGGAGCTGACGCTCCCAGCCACATCAACCTGGGACGGCGCCTCCAGCGCATCCTGGGTATCTAGTCCTGGAGCGGATTGTTCCTGGGCCGAAGCCTTCTCGACATCCTTCTTGGCACGCCGCTTCCCCTGGACCGCCAGGCCCAGGTTCTCCGGCGTTAACACTTGCTGACGACGCGACCGTCTTGGTGCGTCCCCAGCCACAGCCTTCGTAGCGCTGTTCTTCTTCTTCCCCGCCGTAAACAACGTAGGAAAATTAATATCAGCACCTCACCATAAATTCACTTACTTAAACCTTGAACCGCTGAAATCCAAAGCACTTCAAATCCGGGCACGCGCACCAGCTGATGCGGTGAAACCTTGATCGCCCTAGGTGTACAGTACAGGTGCCTTCCGGTAGAGGTCGAAGTACTCCACGTACGAGACGTGGAACGCCAACGGTCAGAAGTACCCCTGGAACAATTGTTCCAGGGTGGCGTGTGCTCCTTGTGTCAACCCCTTTAGGTACGTTTACCTTTGCGGCTTCCACCCACCTGTTCCTGGTCTGTTCAGTGAGAAATATACGAGTGAGGTCAGTGCTGATACTCCCTTTCCTGGGTTGTCTGTATCAACGAGGTTGGATAACCACCAACCCCAATATAGCATGAAATAAAACGATATACAAGTCTCTTATTGTTTAATCAATGTCCAGAGACACGGTAGAGAGTGCCAAGCGCAATTGAGCGTTTGATCCTAGGGCACTTGGCTAATTATCCCTAGGCGCTCGGACGTAGTAATACGCGCACCGCCCCTTTGAAGCAGGGGAACCTTTTCGAGTCACAAACCACGTACAATCCCTTCACACAATAGTCAATCGATCACAAAGACCTCAGGCAACGACTACAGATAGTCGCCCAAAATCTGTAACATGAAATGGCACACCAGCGTAAACAAATGAGCCAACTAGAATATGGAATAAGTGGCTCACGCCAGAAGCACCGCTCCTGGTCCCCATAAATGGGGCTTGAGAGAGCGGAGCCCCAACGACGGCTAGTCCTTAGCCGGCGTGCCTCGATTCGCTAGCAATTGGCCTGGGTGTCCTGCGATTTCTTTTCGTCAGGCACACTTGTCCAGGCCACTTGCGTGCTTGAGGGAAAACAGACTCTGATTGGATATTAACTTTGCTATCTGTTGGTGGGTACAAAAACACTTCGCTGACTTTGACTTGGTTTCACTATGGGATCTGACGCGGAGGCTCAGCTACCTTGCGTTCCCTTGGATTTCGTTCACTTCCTTGACTTTGCCTTGGTTTCATTATGGGTGCCCAGGACCCACGCATTCAGCGCTCTCGCACATCCTTGGATATCATGGCCTTTCAGACAGTCCTTGAAAAGATCTCGGGCGACCCTCTATCCTGGTAGAATTGTTCCTGGGAACTTGTTCCTGGTCATCCACCACTTGGAACACTTGGACTTGGAACATTGGGCACTTGGAACACTTGGGCTTGGGACATTTTGGGTGATACTTGTGTGGCTTCTTCGCGAAGCTTCAATCTGGGACATTGCGCCCAGATGGCTCTTCGCCCTAGGCTCCTCCCACAAAATCTTATGGTGAGCCAATAGCAGCCGAGAGATCCTGGCCAGGAGAAACATTCAGATCACATCGTGTCACATGTCTGCATCTTCGCACCCCATCATAGCGGTTGCGGATCTACAGCGCTCAATCCTCACAAGCACTGCAGGAGGAGGCAAACTTGGCACCTTTACTGTCATGTCTGCTATATCGTCATGTACCAAGCGAAAATTTGTGCCGATGAAACAGAATCGCTTCCAGACGTCCGAGGGTGCCGTTAGCTACCAATTTGGCTGCTTGGATGTTCTGAGTGACTTGAATAGGCATCCCAACGATGAGATTGAGATGTTGTGCCAGTCGGCCAAACTTTTGTGTCTGGGAGCATAATGATTCTAACTTCAGACCTTCGGAGAGCTTTCAATTTCCCTTAACGTTTGCTACGACACGGACGGGATAATCACCTTTCGGTAATCGCTTTGCTGCATTGGAACTGAACATATTATTAATGGAAACTCTCGTTGCGTTATCTGGCGTCACAAATGTGCTCATTGTATGTTCCATCGTCATCTCCAAAGGTTTGCCTTTCGTGATGACGCGAGAATTTACAAGACGGGTGAATTTGGGCGCCCACACTCCAAGACGTGCTTTCTGACAGCCGCGACCCCACTTAGGTCTCCTTGAAACCAAACACATTCTTTTAAGACGACAGCTTCGTTAGATTCACGCCACAGGTGATAGCCAGCGAGCTCGTTGGTCGCCACTTTGATCCTTTGAGACGGATCTTTGTAGATTGGTTCACCACCAACCGGGGGCAGTTGCAAGAAGTCGCCCACAAGCCGATATGCACGCCTCCAAAGGCAACGCCTGGGACTCGCTATGCAACGCGCAAGCGTTTGTCCAGTTGTGCGAGCTGATACTTTCGCATCATTGAAACTTCATCTATAAAAATCAAGCTGAGATCTGCTATCTCATCACACACTCGTCGCGTTTGAAGTCGGAGCAAGAGCCCTGCTAGAGTTTTTCCCTCAGTAACCGTTGCAGTTTTCCCAGTGAGAGCTGCCTTGATAATAGACTCAGGACGACCCCAACTCTCGCAAATTGCCTAAATAGCTGACACAATGCGACTTTTGCCCGTGCCTCCTTCACCTCCGAGAAACATTAGGAGCTGTCCGTCACTAAGTATCTTATCCAGATAAACCTCAAGGTCGTCACAAACCATCATCAGAAGAGCCTTAGCAATAACCTTAAAGGCATAGTGCTCTGTCTCTCGTTTAGTGCATACAGTCGTCTAACCTCTATGATGCTACTAAACATCTTCGAAAGCTTAGGTGTTCCGGAGCTGCGTGTACAGGGTGCCATTTCATATTAGCTTCGAGCAGACTGCGGTCCAGCAGTTCTACCACCTTCGTGTCTCTCGGTAGTATTGCTGTGCAGGAGACACTGGAACGTAGGCCATTGTCCGAGTCTAAGCTTTTCACCAACTTTTTCATTGTACCTGTAGACGACAAGCCTGTTGTCGGCCACTCGACAAGTCCATCTCGTACTAGCACTTGAGCAGCATCGCGCAGCAAAACGTGCTGCTCGAAAATAGCAATCATGCTGGCAATTCAGCTAGCAGGGGCCGCTGAGGTTGGCCACGCAGCAGGATCAACAGATGAACTCTCCAGAATAACATCGGTAGCTCCTTCCGTCTCCACATTCGAAGTAGCGCTCCATCGCTTTCTTGTTCGTGCACGAAGTCACCAAATATACCGTCAGTATCATCATCATCAGGATCGTCGTTGTTTGCGC
>JAAVTI010000958.1:0-58740 GCA_011947335.1 Phytophthora constricta
GTTCCTGGACCAGACGCATTTCTGCTTCTTGGGCCTGGCGCTCAGCATCCAAGCGAGCTTGTTCCAGCTGAGACGCACAATCCATAGCTTGTTGCATCTGCATCTGTGTTTCAAGGCGTTCTTGCTCCCGGGCTTGACGTTCTTGTTCCTGGGCGCGGAGCATCTCCTGTTGGCGACGCTCCTACGCGCTGCTCCATCTTGCCCCAAGCCGCGTGTTGTTCAGACATCAGCGTATGTTGTCGACTCAGGGACTCCTGTTGTTGACGAAGAGCATTTAAGGCGACTTGAGCTGCACCAGAACTGGTAGATGTCACTAATCCTGAGCGTCGTGACCTAGATGAGCGACCGGACACCGAAGTTTGTCGTGACTGTCGAACGAGCTGAGGAGCGAGGATCGCCTCTCGGACTACCAACATCATCACCTGAACCTTGAGTCATTGATCCTGGTCCAACGTCCCCTGTCGTAAGTTGTTCTTGGGGATGTTGACGTTGGACTATACTCAGATCAGTTGCGCCCATGTGTTGGTCATCTTGGTCCATAGCAACTGGGACTCCAGCCGTTCTGCGGATGATCGTAAAACCACCACCCGCATTACCACCAGTGTAGTCTCCAGTCGAACCTTGAGTCAAGAATGCCACTCCAGTCCTGGGCACGTGCGATGCTGCACTACACCCCAGAGACATCAGAGATGCATCAGAGGAACAGTTCCAGGAAGACTGCACACCAGAACCCGCAGACGCATCCAACGTTCCGGATGGTCCTACGAGGTTTGGGATAGTGTCCGAATATTCCCCCGTCGCAGCATCTGACGCCACTTGATCCTGAGACGGTATGTTCCTGGGCGACAATATCGACAATGGCGGATATTCTGGCAATGAAGCCAGCGAGGGCACCGAGTGAGGTCGAGCATACTGAGCACGCTTTGCCTCAGGTTTCCCGATCGAGGACCCAGTCGAACTTCCTGGTCGGATACCGGTTATTCGGAGTGTTCGCACAAAGTGTAGTCCGAGTAGGTCCACCTCGTGGTCCGTCATCAATATATCACCACGTTCAAGTTCTTCTTGTTCCATGTCAACATTTGTTTCTGGTCCTTGACTTGCAGGCTCTGTTTCTAGCACCGGTGTCACCCGGAACGGGATGCCCTTGGTCGCTTCACGTCATTCAATCAACTCCACAGAGACATACTCCTGAAGTTCCTCGACCACCGCATGTATCAAGTCCGCATTGATCCTGGACGCGGAGTCTGGGACCACACTGGAAATATATTGTGGAACTCGAATCCAGCCTCGACCAACAAGATCTGGAACAAAGCCACACATGCGCTGGGAGGAAACCTTCGGGGTGGCACCAGGACCGGTGTCACATCTTGTGCAGCTGTCATGAAATGACGCCTCGGACGTAACTCCGAAATCCAGGCAGCCTTCTGAGTTGCCAACATCATCTTTGCCAAATATCCCCTAGTTGTGAGAGCAGCAGCGAACCAGGAACTGAGATTTGGTCGAGGACGCGGCCAGTCATAAATGACATTAGGAGGGCACACGCGTCCCACCGCGACTTGGTCCCAGCGATTCATCTGTAGTAACACGTACTGTTCGGCCTGCACTTCATCAAGTCGATTGTCAACCAGGTTCTCCCTTGTTCCAAGGAGACAGACCCTGGATCATGGATCCCGCCTGATAGCGACACCCTAAGTCCAGGTCCTGGGACTGACGACGACTGTGCTGACACAACAGCTCGAGATAGACCAGGATCTGGACTCGTCGACTGCTGCTGACCTTGAATATTGGTCGAAACTTGATCACCTGACGCAACGCCACTTGAAACAACCATGGTCGTCACTGGCGCTTTGTCTTCCTCTTGAGCCGGCGACACAGAATCTTGAACCCTAGTCGCATGCGACTCAATCACATCGGCGCCCACTGACGACGCCTGGATCTGAGTGTCAGGAACACCTTGATCCTGGACACGAGTTGGCTCTAATCCGGAGCTGACGCTCCCAGCCACATCAACCTGGGACGGCGCCTCCAGCGCATCCTGGGTATCTAGTCCTGGAGCGGATTGTTCCTGGGCCGAAGCCTTCTCGACATCCTTCTTGGCACGCCGCTTCCCCTGGACCGCCAGGCCCGGGTTCTCCGGCGTTAACCCTGCTGACGACGCGACCGTCTTGGTGCGTCCCCAGCCACAGCCTTCGTAGCGCTGTTCTTCTTCTTCCCCGCCGTAAACAACGTAGGAAAATTAATATCAGCACCTCACCATAAATTCACTTACTTAAACCTTGAACCGCTGAAATCCAAAGCACTTCAAATCCGGGCACGCGCACCAGCTGATGCGGTGAAACCTTGATCGCCCTAGGTGTACAGTGCAGGTGCCTTCCGGTAGAGGTCGAAGTACTCCACGTACGAGACGTGGAACCAACGGTCAGAAGTACCCCTGGAACAATTGTTCCAGGGTGGCGTGTGCTCCTTGTGTCAACCCCCTTTAGGTACGTTTACCTTTGCGGCTTCCACCCACCTGTTCCTGGTCTGTTCAGTGAGAAATATACGAGTGAGGTTAGTGCTGATACTCCCTTTCCTGGGTTGTCTGTATCAACGAGGTTGGATAACCACCAACCCAATATAGCATGAAATAAAACGATATACAAGTCTCTTATTGTTTAATCAATGTCCAGAGACACGGTAGAGTGCCAAGCGCAATTGAGCGTTTGATCCTAGGGCACTTGGCTAATTATCCCTAGGCGCTCGGACGTAGTAATACGCGCACCACCCCTTTGAAGCAGGGGAACCTTTTCGAGTCACAAACCACGTACAATCCCTTCACACAATAGTCAATCGATCACAAAGACCTCAGGCAACGACTACAGATAGTCGCCCAAAATCTGTAACATGAAATGGCACACCAGCGTAAACAAATGAGCCAACTAGAATATGGAATAAGTGGCTCACGCCAGAAGCACCGCTCCTGGTCCCCATAAATGGGGCTTGAGAGAGCGGAGCCCCAACGACGGCTAGTCCTTAGCCGGCGTGCCTCGATTCGCTAGCAATTGGCCTGGGTGTCCTGCGATTTCTTTTCGTCAGGCACACTTGTCCAGGCCACTTGCGTGCTTGAGAGAAAAACAGACTCTGATTGGATATTAACTTTGCTATCTGTTGGTGGGTACAAAAACACTTCGCTGACTTTGACTTGGTTTCACTATGGGATCTGACGCGGAGGCTCAGCTACCTTGCGTTCCCTTGGATTTCGTTCACTTCCTTGACTTTGACTTGGTTTCATTATGGGTGCCCAGGACCCGCATTCAGCGATCTCGCACATCCTTGGATATCATGGCCTTTCAGACAGTCCTTGAAAAGATCTCGGGCGACCCTCTATCCTGGTAGAATTGTTCCTGGGAACTTGTTCCTGGTCATCCGCCACTTGGAACACTTGGACTTGGAACATTGGGCACTTGGAACACTTGGGCTTGGGACATTTTGGGTGATACTTGTGTGGCTTCTTCGCGCAGCTTCAATCTGGGACATTGCTCCCAGATGGCCCTTCGCCCTAGGCTCCTCGCACAAAATCTTATGCCAATAGCAGCCCAGAGATCCTAACCAGGGGAAAAACTCAGATCACATCGTGTCAAACGCCCCTCTGGTCACAATGCATCTCAGAGAAGAATTTACTTCCAACCGAGCTGAAGCATCATGCCCAGACGTGCGGAGACTACCCAGCCTGCAAAGGCTAGGATTGACTCCAAACGGGACACAGATGTTCCTGGGCAACTCCCGGCGCTCGCGTCATTCTTGCGCCACGTCTCTCTGACGGGTCCCAACGATCAGCCACTCGATGCACCAACCAGCACACTCAGGGGACCAAGCGATCCTTACACTCTCCACGCATTCACATATTGATGTCCCAGAATATCAGCAGTTCCAAAACCGCCACCAGCACTCCTACATCAATGGCCGGTCAAGCGCCTGACCCTCAACCGTACAGCACACGCTGAAGATCAAGGTCCTGAGTCAGTCGCAGTCTCCGCTGAGCGCTACGGCCGCGTCGGTGATGCTGCCGTGTCGAGCTCCAGCGTCGGTGCTACACAACATATGCACTCCCATAACGTCGCAGACGTGATACTGGGCAACAAGGCGACAGTGCTGATGACGCTGCTGTCCCCGACGCGGAAACTCACGGAGAGCCCAGTGATGATATTGTTTCCGGTGCCGCTGTTGCTGGCAGGGCTTCACAGTCGGGCTTGACTGACTTGGTCCAAGGGCTACATTGGGTTCGACGACAAGACTTGGAACATGCGCTACCGTCCTTGGGCTTGACCATCCAAGACCGTCTCGAATATGCTCCTGAGCTCGGTGTAAGAAATTCGTCGCCCCGATGGATGTACCCTTCTGCGCACTCGCCCCATGGCCAATCGTTTGCCGCGGCAGTACCAGTGACATCAGCTGTTATTCGTGACGGTATCTTGTTTCCAGGATGGTTGTGGCTGCGTCGATGCTCCGATCAAGTTCGACAATTTCACCTTCGACTACATCCATGATCTCACCTAGATCTTGGGTTCATATGTTCGTGGGGGGCTTTTGCGCAAATGCTCCAGGGAGATACCAGGTGCAGAGAGGTTAAGAAGCTCTTAGGTACAATTCGAGTACGCCGTGAACTTGCTACAATCCTGAAACAATATGCCCGGCACGTTTAGCGGAGCGTGTAATGAATACAACACCTTTCCAGCGAATGATGCTGTCGCATTGTCGTCACTTTTCCAAGTCGTCATTGTTTCTGGTCTTCACATCTCCAAGTCACTATTTTCGCTTGATATCCAGATCGCACCTCGTGGATTAGGACCTAGACGGCTTGTTACCAGCTTGGTACCTCCACTTCGGGCTCTAAGGGCCGTGACGGGCATCTCAGACACATAGTATCTCATACACCTGCAGGTCGATTAGTCGGTAATTAAATCGCTTTCACATTTAGTGTTCCAGGGTTTCACACTTTGTCCGCTCATGTTCGAGGTGGTTCACAATGTCCCGGATACTACATTCCAAGAGGATCATCACCAACCTCGAAGTAACAACGACAACCAGGCTCCCGATAGTCTCCAGGTGAAATCACAAACTCCCCGTTCGGTTCGTTGTCATTGACTTGAACATGTTCCAGGAAAGCTTCTTCGACTGATGTTTCAGGAACAACCGATTCTGGAACGTCTAGAGACATTTCCTTCCGTCTCCGTGAAATGAGTACGCTGCTGCTTCCCTAGGATCATCTTCAGTAGGATAAGGATTGCTTTCGAAGGCATCGTAGAACAGCGCCCCAGACTCTTCATCCAGATCTTCCGTGTCAACACAACCATCACTCATCCCGGTACTTTCAAACTGAATGGTCTCCGTCTGAGTACTCGCATTCACAGTATCCACACCTTTGACTGGCTGTTCCTGGACCGCATCGATCATCTCCTTCTTGAAATAAGCATGAACTATCCTGGGCGGTTCTAGCACACGAACAACTCTCACCCCAGCCGTCCCTGCCAAGGTTCTCCGCAGCATCATCTTGGATGGCCATGGATAACTTGGATTCTGGACACATGGTGAATCTGGACCTCTTACAACTTGGGACAGCTTCTTTGCTCTCATCCTTACCTGAATAGACTCAGTGTTCTCGTAGATGAGTTGCTGCCACTCCTGGTACCGTCTTGTTCCAGGTCGGACAAAGTGTCCAGCCTGAGGGAAGAATCCATGTTCCAAGATTCTGGCTAGCGGGGTTCTGGTATCAACCCATACATTTTGATTGGATACATTGACCACCTTCACCGCAACAGGCCATGACTTAGCCGCGTACAGAATCTTTGTCACCCATCGGTCTCCTCGTCCTGCCCAGATTGTTCCTCGTTGTGGGTTCATTTGTCCACGCTGAATGCGAACGACTATATCTTGACCAGGATACAAGTACAGGCATTCCTTGGACAAAACGGGCTCATCAGCTCCAATGTAGGCAGGACGACGCGCCTCTTTCAAGACAATAGGCTCTCCACCAGGTAACATGCCAAGTCCACTACGAGCACACAATCGAACTCCAGCAGCGTACATGAAATCCATGCCGAGCAGAACATCAATTCCATCACCGATATTTGCCACCTTGATTTCCAGAACATAAACCACCTTGGTCCCGAGCGTAATTTTACCTGGGCCGCGCAGGCAATAATAGTCAGCACACCACCTAGTCCTGAAACACGGACCTGGTCGATGTTCCTGAGCTTGAGGCCCAATTTACGCGCGAAGTCAAGGCTCATCATGCTCATAGATGCTCCACTGTCGAAAAGATGCAAGTCCGACAATTATTCACAGCACCGTGAACCATGGCAACTTTGTGCTTGACTTCTGGACCATGGTTGGACCACCAGCCGTACCGTTCACCTGGTAAGAGCTTGAATTCCACTGCATCACCCGGACCAGATGTTTCAAGGTAATGTTGTTCAGGTAGTGATGGTAGTTGGGTAACGAGGTATTTCAGGTCACCGTGGTGATCCTCAGTTCTGGGCCAACAAACGCCAGGACGCACATGCCTGAGGTGTTATCCTCAGTATTTCCAGGACGTCCATCCCGAAGTTGTTCCAGGATCTTGGTTGGCAATTCCCTAAGTCCGCCTTGCTGCGCAATATCCTTGATGACTTAAAGGGTTTTCCAAGATTCACATTCACCGTCGCCATGATTTTCCCACACATGGAACAGGGCTACATCCCGCATGCGTGGGTCGGATGCCCGCGTCGGTGGCAGCGCTCACACACCAGGTCACTAGAACATTTGGCTTTAGTATGCGATTCCAAGTGACGACACGTCACATAATATTCCTTGTCTTTTCTAGGACTCGGGGCTGGATATCCCCAGGAACATTTGTTCCAGGTGTCGATCGCCAACCCGCATTTTCCATAACTCGGCACACTTCGTCAGCAATGTTCTGACCTTGGGTTGGAGCTTGTTTGCTTGTAGCAGATTGGTTACTTGGAACATGTCGTGGTGACAAAGTGGCTTTCGACTTGGGTCTTGACACATTGGCCTTGAGCACAAGGTCTTCTTCCACTAAGTTATCCTCGACTTGAGACAATACTTCAGATCCTGAGTTATCATCTTGTTCCTGGTTCTGAACAGTTGCGCCTCCTAATCCAGGTCGCTTAGAGTTGAACCGACCCTGGTGTGAAATATTATCCGCACGAAGGTCGCGTCTTTAGAAGCATGAATCCTGGACATCCGCAGTTCGTACAGCCCGTTCTCTCTTGAGCGCCCGTTCCAGGTCCTCGATGTTCTTGAACGTCATTGCCAGGAGCGAAGTCTTGAGTCTGATGTCCTTGAGCTTCTTAATGAATCGACGCACATGTGCTTCACGTTTCTTGGACGGCGCAAGGTATGCGATGTCCGCCTTCACTGCAGCACGGTTCAGTCGGTAAAAGAAACCCAGGGACGACTCACTGCCTTGCATCTTGAGCGTGTAGTATCTTCAGCATAAGATCCTGGTGTTCAACAGTAGGCGCGCCTGAATTTCTTCGAAAGCGCTGACCAGCTGTGACGAATCCTGGGCTTGAGTTGACCATACGAATCCCGAATAGCTGCAGGCATGCACCTTGAGCTGACGGATCTTCTGGCTATCTTCCCGGGCACCCGGACGCGCTAAGTCCACGAACCTTTCCCACCAGGCCACACGATCTTCGACAGGTGCATCACGGTTGAATTGCTCCAGCGCATTATACGCGATGTACGGTTTGTACGTGAAGACCGTCGTGCCATCCTGGGACACGGACGATGAAGCTGTCTTAGGACTGTAGTCGAGACTTGAATCACTGTTAGAACCTGAGTCCGACTCAGAATCATCTGAGTCACTTGGATCAGGATCGGAACCAGGCCCCGAAGAGTCGGTCCATTGACGCTTGCTTCTCTTGAACGAGTTCTTCTTGGAAGTCGACTTCTTCACACCTCCGGATCTGGACACTTTCTCCTTGAATTCTGTCGTCTTGGCCGCATCGACATCGGGGTACTTGGAACAAGATCACTGGTCCTGGGAACAGTCTTGAACCTCACCGAGGAAGCTGTCTGCTCGGCCTTAACGGGCCGGGCTGGGCCACTCGCCCCAGATGAACTTGGAACATGTCCTTGCAGAGTCATTCGTAACTGCTCACCTTGGATTCCAGTGCCATACTTGCCATGCAACACATCATCGCTCCACGAACCTGAGCACTACCTGAGCGGGGATTCCTCCCAGGATCGTGGGACAACCCGGCTGTCATTACCTGAGTCGTTGCCTGAGGCACGGGACTAGGAGCAAACGGTGATGCCTTAGGGTCCAGGGCTTTGGACTGTGTCGACTTGAGCTTCTGAATCTCTTGTTCGTGGAACATTCGGGCGTCCAGAGCAGCTTGCTGTTCCTGGGCACGTAGAGTCTCAAGTTCTTGGACCTTTTATTTTGTAGGCCGACAAGCGTGCAGTCATTTCTGCCTGCAACTGGGCTTGCACTTCGGAGTTATGTCGCTTACGAGCTGCTTCAGCATCGGCTTCCCGCAGTTTCTATCTTTTTACTGCGCGGCGTAATGTTGCGACTACTCTTGGTGCATTGCTTCCAGAGCACTTGCATCTATATGGGACTCATATCTTAGGACTTCTTGCTTAGAAGCAGACACTATATGTTCCTGGACCAGACGCATTTCTGCTTCTTGGGCCTGGCGCTCAGCATCCAAGCGAGCTTGTTCCAGCTGAGACGCACAATCCATAGCTTGTTGCATCTGCATCTGTGTTTCAAGGCGTTCTTGCTCCCGGGCTTGACGTTCTTGTTCCTGGGCGCGGAGCATCTCCTGTTGGCGACGCTCTACGCGCTGCTCCATCTTGCCCCAAGCCGCGTGTTGTTCAGACATCAGCGTATGTTGTCGACTCAGGGACTCCTGTTGTTGACGAAGAGCATTTAAGGCGACTTGAGCTGCACCAGAACTGGTAGATGTCACTAATCCTGAGCGTCGTGACCTAGATGAGCGACCGGACACCGAAGTTTGTCGTGACTGTCGAACGAGCTGAGGAGCGAGGATCGCCTCGGACTACCAACATCATCACCTGAACCTTGAGTCATTGATCCTGGTCCAACGTCCCCTGTCGTAAGTTGTTCTTGGGGATGTTGACGTTGGACTATACTCTCAGATCAGTTGCGCCCATGTGTTGGTCATCTTGGTCCATAGCAACTGGGACTCCAGCCGTTCTGCGGATGATCGTAAAACCACCACCCGCATTACCACCAGTGTAGTCTCCAGTCGAACCTTGAGTCAAGAATGCCACTCCAGTCCTGGGCACGTGCGATGCTGCACTACACCCCAGAGACATCAGAGATGCATCAGAGGAACAGTTCCAGGAAGACTGCACACCAGAACCCGCAGACGCATCCAACGTTCCGGATGGTCCTACGAGGTTTGGGATAGTGTCCGAATATTCCCCGTCGCAGCATCTGACGCCACTTGATCCTGAGACGGTATGTTCCTGGGCGACAATATCGACAATGGCGGATATTCTGGCAATGAAGCCAGCGAGGGCACCGAGGAGTGAGGTCGAGCATACTGAGCACGCTTTGCCTCAGGTTTCCCGATCGAGGACCCAGTCGAACTTCCTGGTCGGATACCGGTTATTCGGAGTGTTCGCACAAAGTGTAGACCGAGTAGATCCACCTCGTGGTCCGTCATCAATATATCACCACGTTCAAGTTCTCCTTGTTCCATGTCAACATTTGTTTCTGGTCCTTGACTTGCAGGCTCTGTTTCTAGCACCGGAGTCACCCGGAACGGGATGCCCTTGGTCGCTTCACGTCATTCAATCAACTCCACAGAGACATACTCCTGAAGTTCCTCGACCACCGCATGTATCAAGTCCGCATTGATCCTGGACGCACGAGTCTGGGACCACACTGGAAATATATTGTGGAACTCGAATCCAGCCTCGACCAACAAGATCTGGAACAAAGCTACACATGCGCTGGGAGGAAACCTTCGGGGTGGCACCAGGACCGGTGTCACATCTTGTGCAGCTGTAATGAAATGACGCCTCGGACGTAACTCCGAAATCCAGGCAGCCTTCTGAGTTGCCAACATCATCTTTGCCGCCAAATATCCCCTAGTTGTGAGAGCAGCAGCGAACCAGGAACTGAAATTTGGCCGAGGACGCGGCCAGTCATAAATGACATTAGGAGGGCACACGCGTCCCACCGCGACTTGGTCCCATCGATTCATCTGTAGTAACACGTACTGTTCGGCCTGCACTTCATCAAGTCGATTGTCAACCTGGTTCTCCCTTGTTCCAAGGGAGACAGACCCTGGATCACGGACCCCGCCTGATAGCGACACCCTAAGTCCAGGTCCTGGGACTGACGACGACTGTGCTGACACAACAGCTCGAGATAGACCAGGATCTGGACTCGTCGACTGCTGCTGACCTTGAATATTGGTCGAAACTTGATCACCTGACGCAACGCCACTTGAAACAACCATGGTCGTCACTGGCGCTTTGTCTTCCTCTTGAGCCGGCGACATAGAATCTTGAACCCTAGTCGCATGCGACTCAATCACATCGGCGCCCACTGACGACGCCTGGATCTGAGTGTCAGGAACACCTTGATCCTGGACACGAGTTGGCTCTAATCCGGAGCTGACGCTCCCAGCCACATCAACCTGGGACGGCGCCTCCAGCGCATCCTGGGTATCTAGTCCTGGAGCGGATTGTTCCTGGGCCGAAGCCTTCTCGACATCCTTCTTGGCACGCCGCTTCCCTGGACCGCCAGGCCCGGGTTCTCCGGCGTTAACACTTGCTGACGACGCGACCGTCTTGGTGCGTCCCCAGCCACAGCCTTCGTAGCGCTGTTCTTCTTCTTCCCCGCCGTAAACAACGTAGGAAAATTAATATCAGCACCTCACCATAAATTCACTTACTTAAACCTTGAACCGCTGAAATCCAAAGCACTTCAAATCCGGGCACGCGCACCAGCTGATGCGGTGAAACCTTGATCGCCCTAGGTGTACAGTACAGGTGCCTTCCGGTAGAGGTCGAAGTACTCCACGTACGAGACGTGGAACGCCAACGGTCAGAAGTACCCCTGGAACAATTGTTCCAGGGTGGCGTGTGCTCCTTGTGTCAACCCCCTTTAGGTACGTTTACCTTTGCGGCTTCCACCCACCTGTTCCTGGTCTGTTCAGTGAGAAATATACGAGTGAGGTCAGTGCTGATACTCCCTTTCCTGGGTTGTCTGTATCAACGAGGTTGGATAACCACCAACCCCAATATAGCATGAAATAAAACGATATACAAGTCTCTTATTGTTTAATCAATGTCCAGAGACACGGTAGAGAGTGCCAAGCGCAATTGAGCGTTTGATCCTAGGGCACTTGGCTAATTATCCCTAGGCGCTCGGACGTAGTAATACGCGCACCGCCCCTTTGAAGCAGGGGAACCTTTTCGAGTCACAAACCACGTACAATCCCTTCACACAATAGTCAATCGATCACAAAGACCTCAGGCAACGACTACAGATAGTCGCTCCAAAATCTGTAACATGAAATGGCACACCAGCGTAAACAAATGAGCCAACTAGAATATGGAATAAGTGGCTCACGCCAGAAGCACCGCTCCTGGTCCCCATAAATGGGGCTTGAGAGAGCGGAGCCCCAACGACGGCTAGTCCTTAGCCGGCGTGCCTCGATTCGCTAGCAATTGGCCTGGGTGTCCTGCGATTTCTTTTCGTCAGGCACACTTGTCCAGGCCACTTGCGTGCTTGAGGAAAAACAGACTCTGATTGGATATTAACTTTGCTATCTGTTGGTGGGTACAAAAACACTTCGCTGACTTTGACTTGGTTTCACTATGGGATCTGACGCGGAGGCTCAGCTACCTTGCGTTCCCTTGGATTTCGTTCACTTCCTTGACTTTGCCTTGGTTTCATTATGGGTGCCCAGGACCCACGCATTCAGCGCTCTCGCACATCCTTGGATATCATGGCCTTTCAGACAGTCCTTGAAAAGATCTCGGGCGACCCTCTATCCTGGTAGAATTGTTCCTGGGAACTTGTTCCTGGTCATCCACCACTTGGAACACTTGGACTTGGAACATTGGGCACTTGGAACACTTGGGCTTGGGACATTTTGGGTGATACTTGTGTGGCTTCTTCGCGAAGCTTCAATCTGGGACATTGCGCCCAGATGGCTCTTCGCCCTAGGCTCCTCCCACAAAATCTTATGGTGAGCCAATAGCAGCCGAGAGATCCTGGCCAGGAGAAACATTCAGATCACATCGTGTCACATGTCTGCATCTTCGCACCCCATCATAGCGGTTGCGGATCTACAGCGCTCAATCCTCACAAGCACTGCAGGAGGAGGCAAACTTGGCACCTTTACTGTCATGTCTGCTATATCGTCATGTACCAAGCGAAAATTTGTGCCGATGAAACAGAATCGCTTCCAGACGTCCGAGGGTGCCGTTAGCTACCAATTTGGCTGCTTGGATGTTCTGAGTGACTTGAATAGGCATCCCAACGATGAGATTGAGATGTTGTGCCAGTCGGCCAAACTTTTGTGTCTGGGAGCATAATGATTCTAACTTCAGACCTTCGGAGAGCTTTCAATTTCCCTTAACGTTTGCTACGACACGGACGGGATAATCACCTTTCGGTAATCGCTTTGCTGCATTGGAACTGAACATATTATTAATGGAAACTCTCGTTGCGTTATCTGGCGTCACAAATGTGCTCATTGTATGTTCCATCGTCATCTCCAAGGTTTGCCTTTCGTGATGACGCGAGAATTTACAAGACGGGTGAATTTGGGCGCCCACACTCCAAGACGTGCTTTCTGACAGCCGCGACCCCACTTAGGGTCTCCTTGAAACCAAACACATTCTTTTAAGACGACAGCTTCGTTAGATTCACGCCACAGGTGATAGCCAGCGAGCTCGTTGGTCGCCACTTTGATCCTTTGAGACGGATCTTTGTAGATTGGTTCACCACCAACCGGGGGCAGTTGCAAGAAGTCGCCCACAAGCCGATATGCACGCCTCCAAAGGCAACGCCTGGGACTCGCTATGCAACGCGCAAGCGTTTGTCCAGTTGTGCGAGCTGATACTTTCGCATCATTGAAACTTCATCTATAAAAATCAAGCTGAGATCTGCTATCTCATCACACACTCGTCGCGTTTGAAGTCGGAGCAAGAGCCCTGCTAGAGTTTTTCCCTCAGTAACCGTTGCAGTTTTCCCAGTGAGAGCTGCCTTGATAATAGACTCAGGACGACCCCAACTCTCGCAAATTGCCTAAATAGCTGACACAATGCGACTTTTGCCCGTGCCTCCTTCACCTCCGAGAAACATTAGGAGCTGTCCGTCACTAAGTATCTTATCCAGATAAACCTCAAGGTCGTCACAAACCATCATCAGAAGAGCCTTAGCAATAACCTTAAAGGCATAGTGCTCTGTCTCTCGTTTAGTGCATACAGTCGTCTAACCTCTATGATGCTACTAAACATCTTCGAAAGCTTAGGTGTTCCGGAGCTGCGTGTACAGGGTGCCATTTCATATTAGCTTCGAGCAGACTGCGGTCCAGCAGTTCTACCACCTTCGTGTCTCTCGGTAGTATTGCTGTGCAGGAGACACTGGAACGTAGGCCATTGTCCGAGTCTAAGCTTTTCACCAACTTTTTCATTGTACCTGTAGACGACAAGCCTGTTGTCGGCCACTCGACAAGTCCATCTCGTACTAGCACTTGAGCAGCATCGCGCAGCAAACGTGCTGCTCGAAAATAGCAATCATGCTGGCAATTCAGCTAGCAGGGGCCGCTGAGGTTGGCCACGCAGCAGGATCAACAGATGAACTCTCCAGAATAACATCGGTAGCTCCTTCCGTCTCCACATTCGAAGTAGCGCTCCATCGCTTTCTTGTTCGTGCACGAAGTCACCAAATATACCGTCAGTATCATCATCATCAGGATCGTCGTTGTTTGCGCTGACGCGATCGCCAGACTCACCAGCTTCTTGAGCTGTCTGCGCACTTTCGCGCTGAGCTTTCACTGTTGCTTGGCCGCTGTAAAAATCGCTCAAATTATTCACGATTTCCTGTACGAACTTGCTCCGTGTAGGCTCCCAGTGTTCAAAGCGACCAAGCCATACCTGCTCCTCGGAGCAATCTGAATCCCCAACGAGGTCCCCAACCCCACGGAACGGTTTGGAGAGCACCAAGGAAAGCACCGCGTATTTACACTGCTTTTCCAGTGATACATCAGCCTCGATGCTGGGTAATCGAAAACTTTGTATAACCGGAACGACTTCGACGTACCGTTTCCCGAGGCAGTGAGTGTCAGAAAGTGGATGTTTGCCCTGAAATATTAGTGCAGAGCTCGTCATTGATTCACTTTTCTTCCTGAGGTAGCGCATCGTAAATTCATACAAATTCACGTCCTCTAGCTTCTGGGGGTAGAATATGTAGTCGTCTAACGAGGACACTGCGCGGAAAATGGTTGTCGTTCACGCGTCACTATCAGTATAGCGGGGCTACACAGGATAGTGTACCCGGGGTACACTAAACACGCAAACCCAGTGTGTGTGGGACACACACACTAGCGACCAACATTCCGAGCCGTCTATGCAACTATCATTGACGGGCGCTCAAGCGCATCGCAAGGGCCACATATCAACGAATCATGTGCATGCATTTCATGCAAATGCGTGAGAGCCAAACATGCTCTCACGTTTGCAAATAGATATCATCTTAAGAGGGTTTAGCGTAAAGATAAGGCCAGCCCGCCTCGCGGCGGGCTGCCGTTCAATTCAGTTTTCTATTTTGATCTAAAGTCCTAAGTGTTTGCTTGTAGAAATACGCGAGCCCGCGTATTTCTATCTTACATACAAACTTTAAGTCTACGCTTTCTCACTACGCGCATACTGTGTATGCTAAGAAACAGAACGTAACTCTCGCCCTGTTTCAATCAGCTACGAGGCTGCATATCTAATCTTCTGACAATGTAAGCTGCCGGATAGCATTACCCACGGGTAGCATTGCGCACTTTGCACTTAGGATTCGCGGTATAGATACAGAGCAGCCAACGGGCCTGCAGTTTCTTGGCGATTAGTCATGTTGTAGGCCAAAACTGCAACACGCTTTCGAGACGTAGCAAGAAGGTCGGACGAAGTAGCAACCTACTGCAACTTGAGAATTCAACTGTTGCTGCTGTTTCGTAATGTACTTGCAGCAATAGTGAATTCGATCTGTCACCCACTACCACCGAGCAAAAGCTGAATATCATGGTTGCACTTGAACGCGGCCATGATCTCATAGTTGAAGCCGTTTATGTATTCATGACCAAGGGTTCGCTTTAGTTCTACACCTGTCGACTCAAACGATGTTTCCGCCACGCGGAGACGGGGAAAACGGTACCGGCAGAACGTATCGTTTGAAGTTACCACATATTGTCTACAATAACTCGAAATTACCACAGATTGTCTAAAACAACTCGTAGTGGGACTCCAAAGATGCAGGTTCAGCAACACCGCGAGAGCGGATACCATGTAGTCTAGTGCTCTTTTGGGCATTCTCGCATCGGCTGTGGAGGGAGGTGACACTTTAAGTAGCCGAGTCAATTTGTCATTCCTAAAAGGGTCATCGTCGCTCATACAGATAGGCTGCTGTCGGTTATTAGCCTGCTGGATGAGATCCGTCGTCAATACTTTCATGCACCAGCTCATCACTGCAAAAGCTTGCGTGTGTAGACTCACGTTCACTGACGGTGCGTACTGCGTGGTCTTTCGTGTCACGGCAAATACCCTCGGTAGCGGCTTGCTCTTCAATCTCACGAGTAGTTAGAGGGCGCTCCCATCAGGTCAACGCGTTGGACGGAATTTGAGCAGCGCATTGCGAATGAGATGCTGAGAGCTACACTGCCCACCACAGAGACTGCACTCGATCAGAAGAGGCTCTGCTAGATTGCAGCGAAAACGAGCCACTCGCCTGGTTGTACGTGGATCTGCTCGAGCTAGATCTGGTATTGGTAGTCCGACCAGGTTTGAAAAGCTCGCACCGCAACCGGAGCAGCAGCATTCGTCAAGTGGAAGAGGTAGTTCATTGCGCACTATACTTTCCGATTCGGCTCCGGCGATTCAACCAATCGCCCAATGCAATTTTGAGTAGAACCTACAATAGCGTCAGATGAAAGTGAGTGTACAGATGAACCCTCAATTGTCATGGCGTCGGGAACGGCAATTTAGGGGTATTCCAATCTCGGGGTGTGCCGTTTTAGGGGTACAGTAAGGTGCAGCTTCAGCCATTCATCCAGCAGAGCACTTATTGTGAGCTCTACTCCAAACTGGCCGGGCGATTGGTTGAATCGCCCAAGCTAAATCCACCCGCCAATCGCCCGATCCATACAAAACTATAATTAGCAGTGAGTCGCACTTAGGCGATAGGTTACTGTGCTACCCAATTGCTGTGGGGCGATTCGCAAAATGACTTGGATTTATATTGGATCGGTTTTGACTTGAGCATAGAATAGCCCCAGATCGCCACATTTGGCCAGAATTCACAATAGCAGCCAACTAATTGTGTTCTCACAAAGCTCATTTTGCAATCTTTCGCTCGTTAGCAATGCCGTCGCCAACGAAAACATCTCGAATGTCGCTCATTAATGCTCAAAAGATGCAAACATTTCAGCACTATATTATAGTGCTGAGCATTTTATGCAATATCCATGAAAAACTCAACCTAGCTATGTGGATTTCTGTAACATTGTTTCGAGGATGATTTTAGTACGTGCCGATACTGTATGAGTGGCAGACGGATTTGTGAGCTGGTTTCGTGAAATCCAGCTAGTATTCCGAGAGGATTTGGGGATACACAAGGGCAGAAATGCCGGTGTCAATGGAGACTTCACACAGATCGACCTGGACGAAGGTGATTTTCCATAGTTAAGCACCCTTTTGGAGGTATATTTATAAGATTTATATTCCACATTACGTTTGAGGGGATTCAGTGATAATTACTTAGCTTTGTATACCACACGTGCCTAGTTGGTCATCGGGATCCGACATTTTACTCCATTTGAGCGGGTATTCCAAGTCTGGGGATCACTAGTGAGGGGTTCATCTGAACTGTATACAGTCCTAACGAACTGTGAATTCCTACCGGCTTCAGTTACCGGCTTCAGTAACGGGGGACATCGAATTAACCTGATTTGGGTGCATGCCTTTCAGGTGCACACTGCTATCCCAGTATTAAAACGTATTACATCTAATACAAATCCGAAACCTCATATTAATACGGGTAATACAAAATCAGCTTTCAAGAATCGTGGTATCATATACAGAGACCACCGGTTATAGTGTGGCCGGGTATAAGAGCATTTCGCGTATTAGAGCGCCAAGTCAGATCCCCAATTGCTAGCATAGTTAAATCAAGTCACATCTGTTCTAAGAGCAATGTTTTGTAAGAGGGTTGGCGACACGTGGCTCACAACAAGTTCCGACATCAAGCACAACAATGGTGGCATCGCGCGATCATCTTACTATCTACGAGAAAAACGAGCTCCGTCGCTACCACCGAGCAAACCCAAAGTGTAAGCACGTTGCCCTCAAGCAGTGGGTGTTAGGACGCATTGGCAAGAGTATTGGCGTATCGACGGTGGGGAAGATCGTAAAGCAGCCTCTCGATGACACAGCAAACGGCAACCGAAAGAAGAACCGCAAGCCCACTCATGCATCCATTGAGCCAGCGCTTTTATCGTTCGTCCACGATAAAGAGTCTCAGGGTCTTCTCTCCGACGAAGTTCTGCAAGCGAAGGCTAACGAGCTGGTCGGTGAAGAGACCATCACTCTCTCGTGGATCCAGAGATTTAAGGCCCGCCATGGAGTGAAGCTTCACCAAATGCATGGTGAGGCAGGTTCCGTCGACACCGCCGACCTGGGACAGCAGCGGGCAGCTTTGATGGATCTGCTGGATCAGTACAATCCACAGGACGTCTTCAACATGGACGAAACAGCACTTTTCTACCGCATGCTTCCTAGTCAAACTTTCGCTACCCGGAAAATTGCTGGTAAAAGAGGACAAGGCTCGAATTAGCATTGGTTTATGTAGCAATCTGACCGGGACGGAAAAATTGGAACCGATTGTGATTAATCGAGCCGCTCGGCCGCGGTGTTTTCGTGGCGTGGATATAGGAGCTATCCCAATGAAATATTTTTTCAACCAGAAGGCGTGGATGACAACAAAGGTGTTTTTGGAGTGGGTTCGAGCGCTTAGTTTGAAGATGCCCGGACGAAACATTATTTTACTTGTGGATAATGCTCCAGGTCACGTCGATATTAGCTTGGCAAACGTTCAGATTCATTTCTTACCCAAGAATACTACCTCCCACTTGCAACCTATGGACGCTGGAATTATTCGTAATTTTAAGCTCAAGTACAAGAAGTTATTTGTGCGGTGGGCTATCGAGCAAAATGGCCCACTAAAACGGCTGGACCTGCTGACGGCTATAAAATTTGTGGTGGATGCCTGGGATGCAGTGGCCCAGGCTACAATCTGCCATTGCTGGAGGCACACCAGGATTGTCTCGGGTAGTATGAGTGCCATGGTGGAGCAGGACAGTGAGCCGAACGCGGTGGAGATTTGAATGATCTAGAACTACTAATTTCTCGACTGCATCTGGAGGATGCGATGAGTGCGGAGAGTTATCTCAGAATAGAGGAAGAAGACGATGACAACTCAGAAGACATTACTACTTGCGAGGAAGAGAGCATTGAAGCATCTAGTGACAGCGGGGTCGACGAAGAAAAGCTGCTCTCTCATAGTGAAGCATTGGCTGCAGCTCAAAAGCTGCAGGTTTACATGTTTGCTTATGGCAATCGAAGCGCCACCGTCCAGCAAGTAGTTGATGTCAGCAGGAGAATGACGATCGCCGCCAAGCGCCAAGCTCGAATCACTGCCTACTTCAATGAGGAATAGTAGGTCTGATATGAATTAAAACAGGTTTTTCTTATATCTGCGTGAAATCTATAAGAGAGTTACCAGACGGCCTGCCCCAACATGCCCACTATAACCGGTGGTCTCTGTATATAAGTTGGGTAATTCCTCTGATCCTTAACTATGGAGCACCGTGCACACTTTTTAGTAGACTGGCCGCATGGTGTAACGGTATTCCGGCCCTATCATTCGCTAAAATGTGAAACCAGCCTTGCTACTGGCTGGCGCGACTTGCCCTTTTTGCAAATTCCACACTTTTACTGGGCGGTGGTACTTGGTACCATATGGCATGTGGGCGGTGGTACGTGGGCGGTGGTACTTGGTACCATGCAAGGTATCGACACAGTTTTGTGTCACAGCAAATTCTGTTTTTGGTGCGTTTTGATGCAATCTGGCCCAAAGTGATTTGATACCAAATACGTGATTTCGACGGTATGATGGCTGAGGATAGCGTACCCGCAAACATTTTATTGATTTATACTAACTACAATTAATAGCGTAGGTGAAAAATAGCGTGAGTGCAGAAATACCGCGGCCCACACCATATCTGCTTTCAGAACAGGAATCGCTAAACTTGGTTTTAATATGATTTAAAGGATTAATTGTAGACAATATTGTGTGTGCATTTACTGTGGGCCACACTAATACCTTCAGAGCACTTTCAATTGTCAATGCGCAATCACCGTGGGCCACAATGTGCTATCCTGTATGTACGCTCTTTCCAAGACGAATTTTATTACTTTCCTCTCAGCGACAGCAATCCTTAGTTTCATCGGTGGGCTTTTCCTTGGTTACGCGCTTATGCAGTTGGTCAAGTCAGTGTGGGGCAGGCTAAGTTTGTTCAAAGAAAATTTACCGGTAGCTTTTGCACCTTCCCCACCGACAAAATATTGCGGCATTTGGACCCCACGAAGCCAAACATATAACACTTAGACACGGTATGAGGCAGCTGTTGGGGTGGGTACCGTGGAGTGTCCCATTGCAACATGAAACCGTAATGAAATATGTACTGTGCCGAGCTATAAATGTTTCAACACCGCTTAAGCTGTAGACCAGGTGCCCCAGGATCGGAAAACGATGGACGCGTTTCGCTCCACCAACATGCATGCAAACCTTGCTACACTGATTAACTGGGTAGCTATCTATACAGTTAGTCTAACTAGCTGAGGTCAATCAGCCGCCTCTGATGCAGTGTACAGTGAAATTTTATAGTTCAGACATACTTTTCTTTCTCGATTTCCACGGTGGAACAGGAAAATCACTCTTCTTGAAGATATACTGGCATCGGCGACACATAATCTCCCTGACACAGAAGAATCATCTACGTGCAATACCTAAGAATAGTCAGCTTCAGCGAATTGCTGATAATGACCATTTCCATTGTGTGGGACGAAGCTCCTATGACTCACCGTTTTCAATTCAAGTCTCCGAATCGCATCCTACACAGAGGCCCCGTGGCGACGATGCCATTTTGGTGGTGTTAACTGTGCTTTTTCTAACGACTTACGTCAAACGCAGCCGGTAATTAAAAAGGCTGGGTCAGCTGAGGTGATACTTGCTTCTCTGAGAAATATCTCCATTTTGGGCTAACTTCACTGCCCGAAAGCTTGCGACCCACATGAGGGTGCAACAGGCGAGCGATCTGCCCACCGCAGATAAAACGCGGGCTTATGCAGACTTCTTACTAATGAGTGGCGATAGTCAGCATGATGATAGCATGCTCATGGAAGAGATTCCGGGGAGATTTAAGAGAACATTTCAGTCGACATCATGGAAAGATCGGACGAATTGGAACGAGGCTTGCCCAATGACCTCTATTTATCTGATTTTGCACTGTTTGATGATAAGTGGAAAACCACCTCACACATTATGGTTTAAAGAGAGAACTCCGGGGATGGTGATGCGAAATTTGGACGCGGTGCAACGGAACGAACTGGCGAGTCACTCGATTGAGATGTCACTGTTTATAGGCTACCTCTCTGATTAGGTAGCGCGCTGGACAGCGAGTTTTAATACCTCGCATTATTTTGATTCGCGTGGATAACGGCTTACCATTCAAGCTAAGAAGGTAATAGTTTTCTCTTTAAGTGACATTTGCAACGACAATTAACAAGTATAATGGATAATCCATCAACTATAATGGGGTTTACCTTACGAGGACAGTGTTTCACACGGTCAAGTGTATGTGGCTCTATCGCACGTCACAGCGCACAGAAACATCATCCTGTCCCAGTAGAGCTCGAAAATGTAAGTATCTACACGAAGAGCGTTCTCTACAGCGATTCTTCGTAGTGACTTAATACTTTGTTTCTTCTAAATGTGAGCGTACTTTCTTCCCGCCGAGCGCAGCGAGGCAAAAACCTCTGAAAACTTATCCTATGTGCTCGGCTAATCCATGCCCAAAGAGCCCCGCTCAGCGGGCTCCGCTCGGCTTGTTAGTACTAATATAACGATACTAATACGTAAGAATCCGAACCTCTGGTTGTAACACAGGGATTGGCACTAGTTTCAAAACTAGTAAGGAACTAGTACTATATCATTGTATTAGTAATATAGTACCACAGTATCAGCGATCTTCTTAGGCTATAGCATACTTTGTATGACAAGTACTAGTTTTGTACAGCTAGTACTAGTTTTCAACAACGCGCATTTTGCGATCTATGAATTCTGGCTGCGCGCGTGTTAGGCGCCTCCAGAGTATGAAACGCTGTTGATCCTATTCCTCAAATGTTCACCGGAGAGAAAGAGTCATGTCGAAGCTCACGATGTGTTGTGCCGTTTACAAAACGGTGCATGCTAACGGCGTCTATAAGGGCGAGTTAAACAAGCGCCATGTGCCTAACAGTAAGGGGGTCGTCTTTGCATAGCATTGACGACCTAACGCTTTGCGTACAGCTTCTGTAGTAAGGCTCGCGTCACCGTATACGAGCACCAGGGCGATAACGGCAATGGGACTCCTGCAGAAGAGGTGCAACCACCCGTGACTGCCAGACCCCGCATCATCCATGCGAGCATAAATCGACATCAAAAGACGAAAACGACAAGCATGTGGAGAAGTGCTGTAGAGGATGGGAGATGAAGCGATCGTGACAAGGCGGCACTTAAGTATTACTAGTAGCTGTAAGCTTGTAAACTAGTAAAATAGGATTAGTAGTGTACTACATAGTATTTGTCTCGTCGCTCAGTCGAAGCCTACTATAGTAACTATCACATTCATCGTTCCAGAAGTAATATACTGCATGTTACTGCCACCCTGAACACGGACCTTTTGTCAAAATGGGTAAGTACTATTTTAACATAAGTCTTCAAGCCTATTTTGTGCCGATTGTTGGTCTATGGCGTCCTGGCACGCTCGCGCTCGCACTGGCGACGCCGTTGCGGCGCTCCTGCAGCCGCACCAGGTGCTGGTATCCCATGAGGACGCTCGCGCACACGGCGTATCCCAGCTGATTCCGCTGCGCATCCGCTTTGCTGGCCAAGCGCCGACGCTGCTGCTCGAGTGCGTCATCGAGCGCCAGGCCTCCTCCGCCAGTGGCGCAGCGCTGCGTCCGGGCCGCATCCAGCTGCACCCGTGGGTCTTGGAGGCGTTTGGGCAACTTGAAGACGCTCCAGCCACGCTGGAGGCGCTGGAGCCGGTCACAGAAGCAGCAAAGGCAGCGAATTGGCGACTGTCGCTGAGTCTGCGGAGCAAGTTCCCGCCCGTCGCGACGTCTGCAAATGGCGGTTTGGAGACGGCACTGAGCGGCTCTCGGGTGGACCTGCTGCCTGAGAGTGTTAGGCAAAAGCAGGTTGACCTGGAAACAGTCATTAGACGCCAGCTAGGGGCTGCCGGGACGCTAATTGCGCCTTTAGAAGGACAGCTTGTGCCGGTGAGGTTGTTGGGAGACACGTACGTGTTCGAGATTGACGTTGTGAGGAAGGACGAGGATGCAACGGCAACGGAGATTGTAGTGACAGGATGGAGTGAGGAGAGTGCAGAGGAAGAAGCAGAAGAGCTGACGGAGCAGGTTGCTGCGCTAAGCATCCAGGAGGCAGGACAGAGTGAGTCAGCAGGTCCATCCTTTGAAGACAAGCTGAACGAGCGCCTTTGGCAAGTTGGCTTCGCAGGATACACAGCCTTCATTCAAGATGTACTGCTCAACCTTGCACTTGTGTTGCGGCGCAGCGAGAAGCTTGACGGAGATGTGGAGCAAGAACAAATCGGCTCCCACGGAGTGCTTATTTCGGGTGCAAATGGTGTGGGAAGTCGTTGGCGCTGGTGGCGCTGCAGCGTGAGCTGGTACGAGAAAAGATTACTACGTGGCGAGTGGACGGCATGTCGCTGCTGATGGGGGCCGAAAGTCCCTCGTTCCCCACTGCTTACGGGTACTTAGAGCACGAGCTGGAGAGGCATTTCCCAAATTTGGAGCTAGGAGCTGTGGATTCCGGGGCTTCGTGCCTCGGGGCGGTTCTAGTCGATGATTTGGATGTGCTTTTTCAGTCGCCAGACGGACAAACCGCAGATGGAACCTATAGTCAGCTGCCGCAGCTAGGCAGCGCGTTACTTCGAGTAATCGATGATCTTAGCTCGCGCAACGCGCGTCTTGTTATCCTGGGAACAACTGCGAGCGCTGATACCAACGTACCGCTTACTGCCAAGCGTGTAGGACGCTTTGGTAAGGTTGTTGACCTGGTTGTCCCGACGGAGCGGGCGCGCCGTGAGATTTTGCGGCGGCACCTCAGCACGCTGCCGTTGAGCTGCCGAGAAGAAATCTCTGCAACCGATGTTGCAGTAAATCTGTCCTTGCGTCTAGCAGCTCTGACCGGAGGCTATGTGGCAAAGGATCTAGTGCGCATCTGCCGGAATTCAGCTGCCCAAGCGCATGCTTCATCAATGTCAGGCAATGCTATCACAAAACTATCAATCAGATGGGAGGATCTATTGTGCGCACAGCAGCAGGTCAAGCCGTCTCAGCTTCGCGAGTTAAACGTGTCATCACCTGGATCACCAGTAGAAGGGAAATTTGCATTTGCAGGCTATGCTGCAGTTCGGAAGCAGCTTACTGATTTTGTTTCGTGGAAATTTCACCCGACTGCTGCTATGAACGTACGTATTGTACTGTATAGCCATGACAGTTAACTACGCCAACTAACTAGTTCCTTCCTCTCCAGCGCTTAGGCATATCAAATGCATCAGGTATTCTTCTGTCCGGGCCATCGGGGTGCGGTAAGACGCTTCTTGTGCAGACTTTGGCAGACCAAGCTCAGGTTAACTTCGTTTCTGTCAAGGTAAGCAACTCGTTGCATTGAGCTCGTATCGACGGCCTCGAGTTCGTGACGCTGTTATATGAAATACAGTCCTCGGAGTTGCTTTCCAAGTACTTCGGCGATAGTGAGAAGTCAGTTCGCGAACTCTTCGGTATGTAAGACAACGGCACAAAAAGCAGCTTTATCAAGGATGAGTTTTTCAGTCTGGTAACATATTTCTCTTTTTCCTTATAGCACGAGCACGTGCAGCATCGCCTTGCCTCTTGTTCTTCGACGAGTTTGATTCTATTGCGCACAAGCGCTCATTTGGAGAGGGAGACGGAGGAAGCAGTGGTGGTGGTGTTTACGCGCGAGTGCTCTCCACATTTTTGAATGAAATGGATGGCGTGGGCTCGCTGCGGGTTACTGCCTCCTCCGCCTCCCACACTAATGGATCCTTGGGAGGTAGTGGAGGTGGAATTTTAGTGGTTGCTGCTACAAATCGGAAAAATGCGCTTGATGCAGCTCTGATTCGCCCTGGCCGCATCGACAAGACCGTTGAGCTTGGATTCCCGACGCAAGAAGATATTGAGGTTTGATCGTGTGATTTTCATCGGAGAAAAGAAAAACACGAGACTAACACGTGTACGTACGATCCAGGAAATCCTCACACTTTATACCAGGAAGATGCCACTAGCAGCCGATGTGGATATTCCCGTTCTTGCCGCTCGACCCAGAGGGTATGCCTTGGACAAATCTATGTCTTGATTTTCGTGACAAACTTGACTAACTTCAACTTCTTTGTCGCAAGCAGAACCCGAACGTTCACTGGCGCAGATATCGCAGCAATCTGTAAAGAGGCTGCATTCCGCGCTCTTCGCGAAGATATTAACGCCACGTCAGTCCCTTTGCGGCAATTTGAGGCTGCTTGGGACCAGCGCGCCGAAGCGACCCCAACATACACGACCGCGACTACTGCAAAGTCGGAGCCCACCACCAACCCGCAGCGATAATGTTGCCACTTCATGCTGTGGTGATGGAATAATAGAGATAGACTTATAGACAGCCATTCGAGTATCAGCAAGGCGACAACGAATAGCGGCCAGATGTGTCACGCGGAATGAGCTTGAGCGCCTGACGGAGGTCTTTTCTGCGAGCTGAAGCTGCTCTTTCAGCCAACGCTTTCTTACGTGCTTTCCGTCCTTCACGCTCATGTTGGTCCAGCTCTGAACGGTCCTTAGACCGTCGAGCCTTACATTTCTTACCGGACATCGTTGCAGGAGGGTTATCTTCAATATCGGCCTCGCACTCCTGGTCTATTCGATGCGACTTTGACTGCGCAAATACCGTGCCGAAGGGGAAGAAGGCCTGAAGGAACGGATGAAAGAGCGCGTTCTTTGCCGTGACCCTCGTTGCTGGGTTTGTGTCCAGAAGACGGTAGATAAAATGATGGAATTGATCCTGTCCTGGGGCTGCAGCTTCCAGACGTGCTTGCAAAGGCGATCTCAGGTCGTGTTGCACGAGACCCTCGGCTTCTGCCGCCTGTTCACTATAACGTGCAGCAGACCGGTACGGGGCACAAACAGCGTCTAACGGCACTCCATCCGTCACAACATCCTCAATCTGCCGCAAGAGATCGTCGTTCTCAAGTCTTGTGACTTCAGAACTTTCCTCCACGGAGAACCCCAAAGCTGGCAGCGTAAAAGTGGCTGCCCAGAGACACACTCCACTAGCAAACAGCCCAGGGACCACATGTCCATCGCCGAGCAGAGCAACAGACCGGCTGACACCTCTGGAGCACGGTATGTGACTGTCTGCACATCGAAGCCGCCACTCGACTCCTCTTGAACATAAGCAGTCAGCTCGTCCACGCCCAGACAATTCCCAAAGTCCACCAGCTTCACCGGCGACGAGCTAGTTGCCACAAAAGCCGATGACCCGACGGCCGCTTCTGCGTCAGAGCGCACCACGTTCTCCGGCTTGACATCAGCGTGAATAAGCCCTTGATCATGTAAGAACGCCAGTGCCCCGCAGAGATGCACCGCCGTCCGGCGCACGTCCGCCAAGGACAGCGGAGGCGCCGACACTGCTGCTTCCTTCTCCGCCGTCGATTCTCGTTCCTGTCTCTTTGGTCCGTCAGGTGACAGGATCACTGCTTCAAAGTTCCTGGAGCGCACGGGGACGCTCCCACCGACGCTTTGCGTCTGGCCTTGAGCTTAAAGAGCTTCAGCGTCCTGTTCGGCGGCCTAGCTCCGCCCGGAGGCGCGTGCCGCCAAGACCCCCACCGAGCTACATCCATAATGGGGGCACCCAGCAGCTCCAGCACGAGGCAGAAGTGGCCTCGCTCCTCGAAGGTCTCCAGCAGCCTCACCACTGTCACGAGCACAGCACACACGTCAGAGCGGGGGATGGCAGCCCCATGGGGTCGCAGGACGCACCGGCACAGGCCGCGACCTCGTCCTGCTCGTTGATGCGCCGCAGCGTGGCGGCCTCGCGCTCCCCCAGCGCGTTGAGCTCCTGCTGGCGGACGCACTTGATGGCCACGTGACGCTGCTGCTGCACGTCCAGAACGCTGCGAGTAGAGGGGTTAGAGCGCGCGAAAAGGTGCGAGAGATAGAGGGGGAGCCTCACCGCATGATGATGGAGAAGGTGCCGCTGCCGATGCGGCGCAGGAAGCGGTAGCGTCCGTCGCGCAGCATCGTCTGGCCCTCCACCAGCGTCTGCAGCATGGTGGTTTTGCGGTAAAAATGACTGGGCGTTTGTATGGAACCTTACGATTTTCAAGTGTGGAAAGATGAAGGTGTCATGTCGGACAAAGTGCCGAGTACCACCGAATAATGGGAATGGATGAGTTGGTGATGGTTATTACGCGCCGGTCTGTAAGGGGACACGGGTGCACACGACGATAAATACTGGCGGTCTGCCTTACTTACTACCTCTCTGAAGCTGCGCGCGCAGACGCTGCACTTCGCTCTCCAGCTGCGACTTCTCCAGCTGCGACTGGTGCAGCATCCACCGCAGCGACTGCACCTCCTGCTCGTACACCTCTAGGCTCTTGACGTCTTGCTGCTTGCTCAGCTGACCAGCGCCTTGAACCAGCAGGTGCATGTGATTCTCCTGCGTCGGAGAAGGGGATTCTTGCTGCTGTGGCTGCACTCGAGCGAAGAACGGCGGCTGCTGCATGACCGGAGCTGGCGATAACCGCACCGGTGTCGAGCTGCTGCTCATGGAAGTAGCAGAGACACCTGCTGTCGCCGACGGGAGCAGCGTGGGGAGCGAGTCGGGCAAGCCACCTTGGGATCGGAACATCAGCTGCGACGGCGACATCATCGACGTGCCGTTTAGGTTGGGGCTGGGAGCTGCAGGAGCCAGGACGGCAGCGCTGGCAGCAGTGCCGTTCTTCCGCCTCTTATTGCTGCCACCGGCCATAGCGTCTGCAGACCCGCGCTTTATTGCCTCCGATTTGCGGCCCTTGGAAGCACTCCTTGTCTGTCTGGTGGTTGGGTTTGTGGGCGCGGGACTCAGCCCACGAAGGAGCTGCAGTTCCTGGATCAAGGACGAGCCGAAGCGCGCCACCTGCTCGTCGTGCACGCCACAAACAACTAGCTCCTGTTCAGTAGACGGCATGTAGAGTGCCACCTTGGCCAGCGTCTGGTTGGGCAGAATCTCCCATGGCGCCACGCCGTACATGGTCACCAGCTTCTGGCGCCATGTCTGCAGGTGCTGGAAGACCACGCGCGCCTGTTCCTCGGGCAGCGGCTTGGGCATCTGTACAGTCCCCTGCGGCGCGACGGCGTTCTGCTGCGACCCGCCCGCAGCCTGTTGCTGCTGCTGCGCCAGCAGCCGCTTGGCGTTGTTTTCCTGGATGCGCGCGATGCGCTGGCCGAGCGTGGCCACGTCGCTGTATTCTGCCCGGCTAACCGCCATCTTGAACAGCGCCTCCTCCATGCGGTAGGCCAGGCCTGGCAGTCGGTCCAGCACCTTCGTGGGCGCGTTGGGCTTGCGCCGGCGCAGCGCTTCCACGATCTTGGCGTGCACCGCCTCGCGCACGGCGCGGTCCACGGCGTCTCGCCAGTCGCCACTCTTGTCCGCACCATTGTCCATGGTCTGAATCACGGCCACGCCGCGGCCGAACAGCTCGGCGCTGTGGGGCTCCACCTGCGGCTGCTGCTGGAGCGCGGCCGCCGCCTGCGCGCTGCTGGGGTCCGTGGGGCTGCTGGCGCCGCTGGCGTTGCCGCCGCTAAAGTCCGCGCCGCGCGCCGGCTTGCTGGGGCTCACCCAGTTCTGCGGCTCGCTGTCCGCGCCTGAGGCCTCGTCCTCCCTGCTTTGTGGCGCCTGTTCGCGCTGAGCTTCTTCAGCCGCATCCGCGTCCGCACTGGGTGGTGGTCGGTCGGTCGGTCGGCCTGCTCCGGGGCTCTGCACTGCGCGCTCCTCTGGCGGTATCGCGCTGTGCCTGGACCGGGGGCGGGTTGGAGAGGTGGGGCGTGCTTGAAGCGGGCAGGCGTAGTGTGACGGAGCCGGCGGGAGTGCAAATGGCCAGTGACGAGCACCTCGTGGCCGCGGTCAGGCCCATTTTACGGGACGGCCGAATTAGAGCTTACTTTGTTCCACTATACAATTCTCAGCTCGTGGAAAGACCCGTAAATAGACCCAACAACGAAACTGACGCGGGCACGTCACGATGGGACTTCGTCACCACTCGATTAAGTGCGAATTGGGATTTACTTTGACTTTGTATCGAGCCGTTACGACGGGACACGTCGTGGACATAAAAGTGTTGGGTGGCGACGACGTCGCATCACAGTGGCAATGACGTCGCTTCGGGAAACGGAATCGCGTCGATGAGTTGAATACGGGACATTATACGCTCTTTACGGGACTTGGAAAACATCCGACCCAAACTCGCGTTAAAGGGCGCAAAGACCCATTTGGAGGTGACGTCGCCTCTATCAGTGATAGACCACATTATCACTTCCGTTGATCTAGTGGCTTGAATCTGAAATTCCTGGGCGGTGTTTTAACTTTATGACCAGCAGTCTCTTCAACATCAATCGTTGTCCACGATGGCAGCACGCCGATCTATTTGCTACAGCAGGCTGCTGCTGCTGCTACTCACTGCAAAGTGATGGCTTACCGCCATTTTTCAGTGCTGCAGTCGACTGCTCGTCCTCGGCTGCTCCGTTGAGGATCTCCACACGCAGCAGCTCCTCCGTACGCCGCCCGGCGTGCGCGACCACGGCGGGCTCCTTGAGGGACAGCGCGCAGCTCGCGCCGACGAAGAACGTGCCGTTCTCCGAGCCGATGCGGTTCGAGCACAAGAAGTGGCAGTTCGGCTTGCCGTATCTGCCGTCTGCCAGCGCGTCAATGACCGGCGACAAGCGCTGCGCCCAGTAGGCGAGCGTCTTGTACGTGTCGACGTCGTGTGGCTCAAAGTCGTTCCACGCGCAGGCGAACAACACCAGATCGCTCTTGTGCGCTACTACGTGCGAACCAAACTCGCACGCCGAGAATGGAGCTATAAAGTCGTCCGGGTTAATGTCCATGCAGATCCCGAACGAGATTGTCTTGTCCAGCCACGGACAGTGCCATGTTTGAAAGCCGTCCCCGCCGTGGCCCACGACTTGTCCGTCTCATACAGGAAGGTCTTTCGCGGGTTGCAAACCAGCTCACCGTCCGGACTGATGACCATCATGGAGTTATACAGCCGCTCCCCTGCCTCCTCCACGTACCCGCAAGTGACCATGCAGTGCAAGCGGCGTGCTTGCCGCTGACACCAGCGAAACGTCTTGCCTTGGCCTGCCACCTCCGCCACCTTTGCCACGTCGGCCTTTGATTCAAACACGTAGCCTGTGAACGCCATCTTGGCGCAGAAAGCGCGACGTCCAGGTATAGAGGTGTTCAAAGCTTCTTAGCAACGATGCAAGGCGACTACACGGACGGCTAATACCATTTACCTCGGACAGCATCAGCACGTCAATCTCGTCTTCTTGACTCAGCGACGCCACCATCTTCTCCACGTGCTGCAGTCGCAGTGCATACCCATCAGAACACATCGCCAAGAAGGGGAGAGAACTCTGAACGCTGTGCGGACCTCCATGTTCCGGTCGACCTGACCGAGCTGCGGATCTGCAAAAGACACGCCATGCGCAGCACTCTTAAGCAACACAGAAACCTCAAACATTCATTGCAAACGACGTCCCCAAGGACCGCAGCGCACCATACTGCACGATGGCGACCTGCATAGCTACTAGTCGTGGAGGGTTCGTTCGTATCCACCTGAGAAAATCTGAGGAAAATCCCAGCACGGCCTAGGACTGTCCTGCCTCGGCCTGCAGCTTCTCGATGAGCGCAGGCATGTGCAGCCGCAGCTCCGTGACCCGTTGTGGAGTCACGTACTGCGTCAATGACGCGGGTTCGACCTCGCCGCGATGCTGGCGACTGAAATACTCGGCCAGCACCAGCACGTACATGCCGCAGTCGTAGCCATTCTGCTGCTGCGGGGCGTCCTGCACTTCCTCCACGTGCTCAGCCGCCCCGTCCGCGTCTTGTCTGTCCACTGCCCTTAGCAGCACTTCGAGCGCCGCAGCGACTCGCTTGGCAGCGTGTTGGTTGTGGTCTCCGCTCGAGTCAAAGTGTCGGAATCGCCCGTCCTGGAACAGCAGCAGCGACCAGTGGCTGCTGTCACCGCCCAGCGCGTCGTTGTCGCTCACCGGTATGAGGCACAGCTGCTTGTCCTCCAGCATGAGCCCTCGCGCCAGATCCGCGTATTCGTCGTCGTCCTCGCACTGGTGCAGCAGACAGGAGACCACGGACGGGTCCATGAGCAGCACGTCGCGCGGCGCCACGGTCTGCGTCAGGTACTGCAGGTAGAAGTTGAGGGCATTGTCGTCGAGCCACTGGCAGCTGGAAAACAGCGCCACGTCCGAGTCGTAGAGCACCACGTCGTGGTAGTTGAGCACCTGTCGAACCATGTTGGTGGTCGTCGTTACGGAGCTGGTCGTCTAATGACGTGGTGGGATTGGTCGAACCCAGGACCACATACATTTTCCAAGTCACTTGAAAAAGGCAACAATTGCTTCAACTTTGACAACCACACCTTGTTTCTTCTTTACTATATGCGTTGTGGATACGGGTACCCCTGGAATTGCAGCTCTTCGCCCGTATTGGTCTTGAGCTCGCGCGCGAGTTTCTGCGTCTGCAGCGTGACGGCATCAATGTGGTTGCGAATCTACACACACAGAAAACGTCATCGTTAGCCACACGGCCATTTTGCAAGCAACGAGGTCATGCGACGTACCCAGTCGATGAATGCAGCCGCAGGCATGGTCTCAATCTCGCAACCGGAAGGCTTCGTTTGTGTGGTGGTCTCTGGGGTTGATTCGGAAACACTCGACTCGGAATGCTGAGGTAACGCACACACAAGAGCGAACTCGGATGGTGTAAGCCACTCGTTCACCCGCAGCTTACCACGCTCAGCGAAGCTAGACATGGCAAGCTTCATTCGCTGGCGTATGGCTACCAACGGAGTTACACGCTCCCAGTGCTCTAGTGCTGACAAGAAGGTTTCGGCATCTTGCAATGTGGACAACCGTTCCAGCATGGCCAACTTGTGCGAGAACGGAAACTGCAGCACGCGCCAAATGACTTCCAGTCGAGCATGAAGCGTCAACGCGTTTCCTGACAGAGCGTTTCCTGAGTGCATGGAGCGTGTGCTACCAGTACTGCGACTTGTTCGACGCTGCACAGTTGGGGGCCTCTTCTTGCCATGCTTCCTGTTGCCATTGGTAACTCGCCGGTTTATCGACGCTATACTGATCGAGCTGCGCGCTGATGTGTGACCACTGTCAATGCTTTCCCAGTCATCATCACCGTACTCGGTTCCGTCCTCCCCATCTTCTCCTTCTTCGCTGCCGTCTTCTTCATCAAATTGTTCGTTACCCTCTTCATCGAATCGATCCTTAGCTTCGCCGTGTTCCTCGTCCCCTCAGGGATGGCATCAACTGGGCTTCCGGAAGCATTGCTGGGGGTAAGTGCCATGCCCACGTCTGCGCCGAGTCTTTTCGGTAAGCTATTCGCGCTTCCGAGTGACGACCGATGGCTTTGCTGTCTAGCTGGGCACGGGGTGCACCGATCAACGATTCCTTTCGTCGACTATGCTTCGAGGGTGATTGAGATGAGTCCACGAGCAACTTCTGTTCCAACATTGACATCCGTCCTCGAGTTCCAAGCAGGGAACGCCGCAGCGGAGATGGGGAATCCATGCCTAAGTCTGCGTCTACTAGCATGCCCATCGGCGTGGCAACGGCCAAAGCTGGCTCTGAAGCAGACATACCCAAGACAGATTGATGCGGCGACTGGGTCCCTCGAGGTGGAAAGCTTCCAGCAGTTGGCAAATACACCGTCGAGTTTGACATTGTCATCGTCTTCGATGGTGCAGTTTGAGGCACATGAGACTGCCGAGTCCTGCCAGGAGTACCCACCGCTCGCACCGCTGCAGCAGCAGTCCGTGTTCGCCTCTCGTTAGCACGAAGTCGCTCTAAGATTCGTGTCTGTAGTTCCGTGTAGGCTTCCTTATCACGTTGCTGCTGGTTGCTGCTGTCCCTTTCAACGTCATGTGTGCCATTGACATCGTTGCTACCGTCGCTTCTTGAAGTCTCGTTACTGTTAGTCCAGGAAGCCTGCTGATCTTCTAAGCGCTGTCGTAGCGTCAAAGAAATACATGCAAGACCGAAGCAACCGTCATTGGAACCGAAGTGACCAAGCGAATCCCATCGCTGACGCTCCCCACGATGACGAAGAGCCTCAGCAGCTCGGGCTCCAACAGCTTGGTAGCTGGCCGAGCGTTGCGCCCACTCATCCGCTGGGTCCAGCACACGTGCAAGCTCCATGTCTGCCTCGGCACTGTTGCTGCTGCTGCTGGATATCTTGTTATTCGGGGCATCGCCCGCTGCTAGGAGCTGCAGTATTTGCGCTACATGAGGGTGTCGTGCGTAGATATCCCCCTCGTTGGCGCTAGTGTTCCCAGCAATGGTATTTTCATCTCGTTGTGCGAGCTGGCTTGCGGTTGTGGAGGATACCAATCCACCGCGGCGAGAAAGCATCCGTCCAACACTTAGACTCTCATTGCCGGGGATATTTGCATCTCGTTGCTGAGCTGAAGATGTCGATGACTGTAGATTCTGGTCCTTCTTGTTGTTTGAATGACCATTTGCAGGTCGTAGAGCAGGAAGTTTGGGAGTTTGGACCGGTTTTTGTTTTCTGCGGGTGGATAGAGCTGGCTTGGGCTCTGATGATGCCACGGACTCGTCGAGCATTGCATGAGTTGGCGGCTTCAATAGCTGACTGAGCTTATGCGAAGGCTTCCCAACCACGCTCTGACTTGGTCGCTTTTTAACGTTGATGATGACAGCTGCAACACCTCGCGCATAGCCTCATCGCGCAGTCGATTCAGTTTACAGCGTCGCTGCAGGTCCACAAGGCAAAGCGTTTGCGCGCGTTGTATGTTGGCAGTCGTGTCGAAGATGCCATTTGCATTCAGCGCTTTCGTGATGCGAGCAAAGTTTGCTTCAACGTCGCTGGCGATCTGACGGATTTTGGTCTGCATGGCCAGCATCACTCGTTCACGGTCCTCCAACGGTAGTTTCTGCAGAGTTCGGTCGGCTGGCTCTGCTGGCAAGAGTGTGGCAATCCCTGCTGTATTCGCGCGAGCCTCGAAATCTCTCATCTTGTGGCTGAGCACGACGTCGGGTAGGTGCGTCTTATCACCCGCAACGGTCAAACCGAGGCTCCCAGTCGTAGTTGATGCACGAGGTCGCTCTCCTGTGTCGCCCAACATTATTGCTGCAGAGGCAGTGGAGCTTCGTCGATTAGCTTCTCCAGGACCAGGTACAGCTGAGTTCTTCGCATCCGTGGCGAAGATAGAGACCCCGTCCTTTGCAGCTGCAGCACGACGTTGTGCACGCTCAATTCGATCTCGCAACTTTGCTGGCAGACGTATGGGCTCCAGCGACTGGGACGCACGTGTGTCCACGAGCAGAGTCGACGGGGAGGCATCGGAGAAAAACCGGTTAGCTACTCGATCATCAATCCGCTTGCTCTGCATCGCTAATGCATCCAAGAGCAGACGAGAATAGGCAACAACACTGTTGCGCTGGACGCCTCCAACAGCAAGACCCACTGAAAATAGCAAATGGTGACACCCATGTCACGGTTTGCACGGCGAAGATTGATCATCCCAATAGTTTGTTAACTTTTATATGACTCCGACAACGCAAGTGAGTGATGGCGTTAATACTTCGAGAAATGCAAATGTTACCAGCGCTGTGCTCCAGCAAAACCTGTTGTAACCTGTTGCCGGCGCTGCCGCTGCTGGCCATACTGGAAAGGAGCTGGTGGTACAGCTGGAGCGGAGACTGGATGATACTGAAGTCCGTGGCTATGATCATCCCCGTGATTATCGGGCTTCACCGGCGGCGTGGTGATGAACTTTAAGTCATCACTAGCTGGGTTCTCATGCGTGCTCATCGTCGACGTTACCGCTGGTACGTTCTGCGAGTGAATGTGTAGCTGCTGGGGTTGCACCGGAAATGCAGAGAAGGCCTCTAGGGAAGCCTCGACACCATGGCTGTGGCCGTGACCATCATTATGCCCATGACTGTGACCTGAAGTGCAAGCGCTTATAGCCATCGACTGGTCCGAGCCCAAACTTTCTGGCTCCATAGTGGCAATTACTTGGGGTTTGGAAATCTGCACAGACAGAAACTTGTCTAGTCGAGCATAGCGCCGGAATATAGATTGAGTCTGTTGTAGCACACGCTGCTCGTCAGCCGACGACGCCACTTCGAGGTGCAACGTGGCCACACTTACGCCTCCAGCGTGATGCCAAATATTCCACCGCGCAATACGCTCCACACCTGGCACTTGAGCTTGAACGTCTCGTAGAGCCGCGTTTATTTTGTCTTGTAGCTCCTGTGGCGCACCCTGCAATAGTTGTCGAGCCGTATCTTTGAGCAGAGGAAGTGTGCTGCCCAGAATCAGCAGCGAAATCAACGCCGAGGATGCCGAGTCAGCAATATTCCACCCGTACATCTGGATTAGCACTGACGATATGATCACGCCCACACTGCCCAAGGTATCCGCCAGGACATGCAGGTACACGCCGTACATGTTACTATTTCCACCGTGGTCGCCAGCTTCGGAAGCATCCTCGCCATGGCTCTGGTGGTGGCTGTTGCCATGACTGTGACCATGTCCACCGCAGCTACCAGAGTGCTCCGGGTCAACGCCGTGGCTATGGCTATGACCATGAACGTGATCATGGAACCAAAACAAACCCACGAGGTTCACTACCAATCCAGCCGTTGACGTCAGCAGTAAATGATCCGTCGAAACCTCAGGTGGATCCAAGAACCGCGACGCAGCTTCCGTGAGCAAGTGGAACGATACAACGAGCAGCAAAAGCGAGTTCAAAAACCCTGAAAGCACCTCAACGCGACCGTAGCCGTACGTGAAGTTATCATCAGGTGGCAACTGTCCAATGTAGGACGCCACGAGGCCAATCACGAGTGCGGCGTTGTCAAAGAGCATGTGCCCGGCGTCACCCATTAGCCCCAACGAATTCGTGTAAATCCCAACGCCTAGTTCCACGAACATGAAGGCAACGTTGGCCGACAGAAACATGAGTAATTGGCGCGAGGAACGCTTCGACCACAGCACACCAAGAACATGCGAAGCTCTAGTGAACATGCCTGGTTCGACATGCAACTCCGAAACGCTGGTCCTGTACGTGTCTAGGTAGCTCTCACTGTGTGCGCTCGTTCCACCACCGGCAGACCGCCAGCGCTCCATCAGCACGTAGAGTACCACACCACACGCAGGGATGTCCAGAATGCACCGCAACCAGCCACCTTCCCACGCCGCAACGCCAATTGCCAGCAACATTCCTGCAGCATTGGACGCCACCTGCGCCTTCGCTTGAGCTGTCGATGGCAGCGACCTCTGCTTTGTTGGAAATGCCCCGCCGCAACCTGACACCCTACAGCCGCCACCAGGTACAGCGTCCACCTGGCCGTGCTCATCACTCCTCCGTCCTCCGTGGCTCTGTCATTGGCCACTCGTTGCGCCATCACGACGCTCTCGGGCGTCAAAAGGCCCAGCAGCGCGGCGAACCCTGCGGCGGCAGCTTGAGCCAGCAGCGTCTCGTCCGCAGCCGCCGCTGCTCGCAGCACCGGCGTCTCGGCTGCGAGCTGCAGCCCCAGCTGCATCCCCAGCAGCAGCAGCGTGTGCAGCAGAGCGCCGTACTCCTGCGCGTTGACGCCAGCCACCAGCAGCAGCCCCAGCAGCAGCAGCGCGTGTCTGGTCTTGTCCGCCGACGTCCACAGCTGTTGTGGACGCAGGAGGACGCTCAGCTGGTCCAGCAGGAAGGCGAAGAGCGCCCCAAAGTGCCGCAGCGACTGGACGCGCAGCCACAGCAGCGCCAGTCTGCGGGCCCCGTCCAGAGTTGCTACTGCCAGTGTCTGTTGGTCCCAGCGCAGTCGCCGCCCGCGAGTCCTCGCCAGCAGCAGCGAGAGCAGCAGGAAGAGCGCGACCAGCGAGAAGGTTCGCTCCGTGTGCAGTAGCAGCGTCTGAAGCAGCAGCAGAGACGGCACCAGCAGCGCGGCGCCGGCGGCGGAGGGCCCCGAGAGGTCTCGGCCCACGCACGAGCCTCCGTCCAGGAGGTCCATTTGGGAAATGACACGTCGTCGGATGAAAGCGTGAGGCGCGGACAAAAACAGGGGTACTTGTCATGGCCAGTGTCAAAACAAGAGCCAGTGACAGAAACAGTAGCAGAGGTGGGTTTTGCGTTTCCAACCACTAGTCACTGATTGTCATGCCCTGGCTTACAGCATCGAATCACGGGCATCAGAAGCAGCTCCAAGTCCAAATAAGCACAGGTCGAGATTTCGTGAATTTCACACAGGACAAGAAATCTCACGTACCGGTAATTTTGTTGATGCTGCGACCTCCAACCAAGCTAATGTTACTAGTACTATAGATTTTGACAACACTCGCACATTCTAGTAGAAAGTATCCAGTGGGCTTAATCCTTTAATTAAAAAATCACACAGCTTCTTCACGATATTTCTGTCGAGCTCTAAGTTCTTCGCACACTTGCACGATTTTTTTGTTTGCCATTCTTATCCCGGGTTCTGTCTCGGAATCAACCAGGCTGTAAGACGTAAGGATCGTGACAAATACTGCACGTACATGGCGTAAATCACTAACTCTCGCCGTAAAAACCAACGACGACTGGAGATCATGAAACCACGTAGCAGTCTTATTTGCCAAGCCATGAATGCAAATTAGACAACTAGAGAATGTAAAACTTGAAGCTATCACTACGCATGCTAATAAAGCATGGCTCGGTACACATACTAGTCATCACAAAATACTGTCGCTCTTGTTTCCTATTTTCTTGGCATGTCAGGGCTCGCTCCACGGGCGAATCTAGCGATTCATGAATAGTGGTCCAAGGAGAGAAAAAAGGACTTGGTCGAGGAGAAATTAATTAATTAGGGACCAACTGCAACCTTGACCTAGAATCTCTGTGGAGAAAAAGAGCTCGGAGTGACCGCCTCGATGAGGCCCGCGTCTGACTGCCGACTGCAACAGTTGCCGCGTTGCGCTCAAGAGTCTTGAGTCAAGACTCTGCCTAGGGTACACAGCCCACTCTACCTGCCACTACCGAGACGTTACTGTATTGCATAACCCGTTGGAGTTCGATACTTTCATCATCGATCCTGGGTCCCATTGGTCTGCTGTTTGGGCGATGTTGAATCCTAATCCCTCGCAAACTTCCAGTTTCCATTACTGCCTCCTATACCTACGAGCAGAGGTTCGGATTAACGAAAATAATCGTGTATTAGTATTATTGATACTTATACCGAGGTCAGGATAAATATGTCGTAATACTAAGATTTTTAAAAGTGAGTATTAGTATTAATACGAAAAGGATTAATCCTTATGATAATACTTTTCCAGAAACACTATAGAGCAGAGCAAACTGCTGTCGTCCTCGGTTGGCGGCGTAATTCGGCACCGGGGTCAAGTCTGTACGTTATGTAGTCGTTGATCTGTCCATCGCTGCCGGAGCTGCTTGCGTCAGAGACGAGCACGCGTCTCGGCACCTTTCGTCGGTATTTTCGGAGAAGGTGTGGACGGTGTGATTAGTACGTGTCGGTCTGAACACGGAAGTATCGAATTCAGTCACCGCTGCGTCAGTCATGTCGTCAGTGAAGGTCAAGGACTAAGTCGTCGCTGCATCCGCACTCATTCGTGTCGACGAGCTTAGTGTCCGCTTTCGTGGCGGTCTGGTCCATCGATATGTCTGTTTTGGGTCGCCTACCCGTCGCCCGAGGCACCTGGTGACTGCATCGCTAATGTTTGCAATCGTTGTTTTGGATCGAAACCATTAACATTTAAGAAATTGGAAGAGGATACGCTGGAGCACTATTGCGCTGAAGGTGATCTATCCAATAACGGATCTCCGGGGAGATGTCGTTGGATAAGCTCCAGGTAGAAATGAGAGAGAACGGGGATGGATCATCGCTTGACTCGCTGACTGCTTCTAGAGACGGAATCGTTGCCACTATATCGACCCCAACCTCCAGTTTGCCAAAAGTATTAAAAACGTATTACATTTAATACAAAATTAAAACCTCATATTAATACGGGTCATACAAAATTATTTTTCAGGAATCGTGGTATTAATATTAATACAATCTATATTAATACGTAAAAATAGTAATGAGTAAAACAATACTTTGGATAATCCGAACCACTGCCTACGAGACTCTTCACAGTGCCAACCTCATGTGCTCCTGCAGCTTCGTTTGCCTTCTGTTAAAGTAAGGGATTTGCAGAGGATTAGGACAGCGTGCAGAGACACGTTAATATTATATGTGAGGGATGGCTCTTGTGGAGGATAGCTTGTATATTGGAGCTTGTGAAACAGGCGGCGAAAGCCGAAGAGGGCGGCAAAAGCCGAAGTGAGGACTTGAGAGTCCGGGTGGTCTGGAGGTGGAGATTCTTCTCCACCAACCATTCACTTACCCGTAAGCAGTTTGCAACGTCAGGGGATGCAACTCGGGAGGGGGTGAAAGATAGACTTCAAGGCGGGCCTCAGTGATATTGGCCCCTCAGAACCGAGGCAGGTTGAAGTCGTCGTGACGCCGGGACAGTGAATGGCCAGTCTGCTCCGTATACAGGCGCTGCATGGTGCTCAACTGAAGCCTCAAGTGGTTTAGACTCGAAACTTGCTTGTGACACCGGCAGCAAGTGTAGTGAACCGGCGCGCGGCTTTCCTCCAGCCAAATGAAAGCACGTTACACGATGCCAATACGCAAGCCTCGCTGTCGTGCTTCGAGTGGATTTTCATTCGCAGCGATCGACTGCTGCAGTTTATCTCGCCTTGGATATTCTCACTGACGATTGGGCTTCGTGTCCACGCCGCTAGCATCTTATCTTTACGAGCACAAGCGATACAAACTGCAACACGCCCTCCGACGATAGACTATGTGGCTTTTGAAAACCCTGAAAGTGCACCACAGCCTTTCACTGTCGCCGCCTTTCGCGACTCTTCCAGCACCTCTTTGAAACTACACCAGCGCACTAGCGAAACCCCTGTGCTAGAAGTTTCGCGCAATTCTGCACGCAAGGCTAGTTATCTCTGGCCCTCTGTTCGTTTCCAGCCCACGCGACGCTGGGCGCCGACTCACCCATTTCTCCTTTCTCCACGAAGGACCTACTCGAATTCGCTCGCTCTCTCCTCGAAGAAGCTCAGCTCCGAAATGCTCCCCGTCAAGTACCTCGTAGCGTTAATCGCATTGTGCGCGTCTCACACCTGTGTGGTGAGTGCAGGGGGTACAGCCTCCCGGACTACACCGAGTCGACCGTCGTGACTCAGCAGGAGACCTACACACCTACGCCGACTGAAACCGAGGCAACCGTATACGAGAAGGCCACCCCAGCACCCGTCGCGACGACGGCAATGCCGACCGCAACTGAGGCCGTGACGGAAGCTGTGACTGAAGCAGTGACGACGCCGACACCGACTGAGGCTGTGACTCAGGCTCCCGAGTCTCAAGAATATGTGGACACCCGGGCGCCAACTGAGGCTGTGACGGACGTTCCTTTGCCGACACCGGCCGCAACCGAAGCTGTGACTGAAGTTCCTTTGCCGATACCGGCCGCAACCGAAGCTGTGACGGGTGCACCCGAGTCTGGTGAGTATATAATGACCCCGATGCCTACTGAGGCTGCAACCGAGGAGCCGTGCCCAACATTGCCGACACCGGCCGCAACCGAAGCTGTGACGGGTGCACCTGAGTCTGGTGAGTATGTGATGACCTCAATGCCTACTGAGGCTGCAACCGAGGAGCCATGCCCAACATTGCCGACGCCCGAGATTGATACCGAGACGGAAGCTCCAGCGACAGCTACACCGACAGTAACGGAGGCTACGATGACGGGGGCCCCAGAGTCTGGCGAATACGTGACGATGTCAACCCCAACCGAAGCTGTCACGAATACACCATACCAAACGTCGACTACGACGGAGGTCGAAGCCACGACGGTGACTCCCACACAGGAGGAATCGGGTACACTGGAGGAATCGGGTGAGTATGTGACCACCCCGACGGCAACCGACGCCACTGTGGAAACGGAGACTATGACACCCGTGGCAACAACTCCGTGCCCGACATTCACACTGGTCCCAGAGACGGATGCCCCAAGTGGAAACCAAGAGTCTACTGAGGCGTACACTACACCTGTGTCCACGCCGGCATCAACAACCCCGTGTCCGATATTCACGCTGGTTCCTGAGACGATGGCCCCTGCGGTGGTTCAGCAGCAAGAGAGCGGAGCGTACACTCCGACTGAAACTGAAGAAGCGGTCACCCCCGCGCCGACAACTCCGTGCCCGAAGTTTACGTTGGCTACGGAAGCTCCAGTGGAGACTCAGCAGCAAGAGAGCGGAACGTACAACCCGACTGAAACCCAAGCAGCAGTGACTCCAGCGCCAACGACCCCAGAGCTCATAATGACCACGGAAGCCCCTTCGGCGACCCAACAGCAAGAGAGCGAAGCGTACACTACCACCGAGACTCCCGGGGTGGTGACCGAGACCGAAGAAGTAGTGACCCCGGCGCCAACGACCCCGTGCCCAAAGTTTACGTTGGCTACGGAAGCCCCAGTCGAGAGTCAGCAGCAGGAGACGGAAGCGTACACACCGATCGACGAGGTCACCCCGGCGCCGACGACCCCATGCCCAGTGATCATATTACCGACGGAAGCTCCTGCAGTGACTCAGCAGCAAGAATCCACAGATGCCTATATTCCAACAGAAACAGCAGAGACTCCATGCCCGGATCTCACTCTCGTTCCTGACACTATGGCACCGGCTGGGCAGCAAGAGAACACAGACGCGTATGTTCCCGCACCGACGGAGACTACCCCCACGCCAACTGAGACTGCTGTGGCGGAGACGCCATGCCCGGAACTCACCCTGACACCGGAGACCACAGCAGCCGAGGAAGCGGTGACCGAGGCGGTGACCGAGGCGGTGACCGAGGCGGTGACCGAGGCAGTCACAACCGAGACTCCGATCACTCAGAACCAAGAATCTTCGGCGCCTTATGTCACTACACCAGCTCCGGCAGAGACCGAGACTTCGGCACCTCTCGCGACACAGCCTCAGCAACAGTACCCGACCACAACTGAGACAGCAGCACCCACTCAGACGGAGGCGGCAACCGTGGACGAGAGCGCTACACAGCAGCAGACCGTTGACGACTATACTGCAGACATGGGCACGGTCACCGCGTCTTCGGTGGAGACTGAATCGGAAGTCACTTCCGACGACATGATCGACACTTTTGGCGAAGGAGTACCGACGCAGAACCGCAATCTGCGGGCGAATTAACTCTGGGCGAGGTTGTTTAGCTTTGTTTCCTCGCTCTTTGCGTATAGGTCCTGCTGCTGGCGCCTTGTTCGTCCAGCGCTCCCATATAAATGGGGCGCAATGCATTGTCTTACATTCCTGGTTTTGCATTAAGCTGTAGGCATACAGCCCTCTTCAATGCAAAAATACACTCCATTAACACGCTTTATCTGTTCTTTGATCGGGTCAACAGATTGTGAAGCCGATCACTCATCAAGACTTTGTCTTTACCACGGCATCTTTGGCTAAACCAGACCTGGTTTAAACTGGAGTCGTCCTGACCAAGCCCAACCAATGCATCTACATAACGATGCATACATAATATGTATGCAAACACACTAAAAGAAAAGCAATATGCAGTGCATTACGCCATATCATTGGGGTTGTACGGCTGTCAACGATGCAATGAACGATTAGCAAGCGAAGCAAAGATCGAATCGGGCTGCTGCAGCAGGCTTGATGGACTCGCAAACTCCACCACACGACCAGCATCCATCACAGCAATCTTGTTGCAGTGAAGGATGGTGTTGATGCGATGCGCAATGATCAAAACCGTCTTGTCGATGAATGTCTCTTGAATCGTTGCTTGATGAGTCGTGTCCCGACGGTGCGGTACCAGAGAACGGTAGCCATGTGCTGGGCCTATTAAAGGGAATGCGTTATGACGTTGAAAAGGTGAAACGCAAGGCAGTCTCAGTTGCGAATCGCGGATACCTGGCCTAGGACTGGCAGGGAAGTGGGAGTGGCGTTCCCGCCAAGATGTCGCGAGGTGCCCTAGCATCTCCGAGGAGAGAGGACGTGTGCCGTGTGTCGGAGAGAGTATGGTGTCCAAGGAGAGGCGACGTGCGAAGGGAAGGACGGATGGCGCGGCCGAGGGAGCGCCCAGGTGACTGCCGAGCAGGCGTCGCGCGAGGATGGAGGTCACGACTCCTGGTACGCTGAAGGAGCGGCAGGACGGTGAGTCGTGCCTAAAGGGAGATAGCTGCGGCATGTGGCCGCATGCGGGTAGTCTAATCCGTTCTTGTGTCTTCCGTTCGGTCAAGGCCTACTACTAACTGCGACAGCGTTCACACTACTTTCCTACGGAAGCCGTTCGCGGACTCCCAATCGGCACCGGCTACTCGACCCCCAAGCAGGGCGCGCGACATCTGGTGTAGAAGCAGGGTAGCTGCTTGCTGAAGGAAAGAAGGAGATCGGCTGTGACGAGCTAAGTGGTGGCTCGTGGAGTGCTGTTACCAGGACTGTGGAGTGAACCTTCGCTGCAGGAGTGATCAGGTGCTGGATACGTCGCTTGGGTGCGTTCGTGGGCTGAGTTTTGGCGCTAGACAGAGCGACCTCAGAACCCCGACGCCGCAGCAGTTGACAGGAGAAGCGTCTCATCATTTGGTGCAAAGTGGTGCAGGAGAGCAGTTGCTGGACAGCGTGGAGGAACGGTGACAAGACCGTTCGTGCGTGAGTGAACGCTTGGAGAAAGCGTTGTGGAGAACGACCGAGGTGGGAGGCCACGTCTCAATGGAGCCGCCACCGTCGGTCGAAGAAGAGGAGAACGGAGGGAGCCTGCTGGGGCGTCCCTGGGTATCGGAGGAAGGACATCCGGCCGTGAGCGCGGAGATCTTGCGGCGGGTGTTGACGATGGCGCGTGGAGAGATCCGGGAGACCCTGCCCAAGAAATGGTGGAACAGGGATCGACCCCGCGATCCTGGCAGAGGTCCCCATGGATGACGGTGAGGAGGTCAGTGAGGGCCTGAGCATGCTGGAGGTCTTCGAGCTGCTGGAGCAGGAACGGCTCCAAGCACGAATGATCGAGGCAGGCGTCGACCCCGCTGAGTTCAGGGCGAGTCGGCTGCCGCCCGAGGTGGCCGCGACTGTCGGAGGAACTACCACTGGGAGGCCGAGTCAAGAGCAGGAGACCGTCGAGGCTGGAGCCGAACCCCTGTCTTCGGACTTACGGCCATCGATCGCGGTGACTCCGCGAGGACGAGAGGAGCTGCGCCAGTCTCTGATCGAGACATTGGGGCGTTCTCGTGAACGGTCGAGTGACCGTGACTCGAGGTCCAGCTCGCGTTCCCGAACGCCGGAGGCTGCGCCAAGATCGTCGCCGCCGATTGCCGATGAGCCTGCGGTGGCGACGACGGAATCGGCTAGAGCTGCAGCCGGCCGAATTGCTAGTGGAAGGACTCGTGTGGTCCCCGGACTAGTCAGCGGTCCTATGTCTACGGCGACCTCCAGGGAGCGAGGTACCGGTCCGAGTGGTATCAACGGTGTCAGGCCTGCAAGGGCCCGGAGATGGACTAATGTATGGTGGGCCGCAGTACCACGATGTGCTCCCAACCGCGCTGATGCCTGCGAGATCGGTGCCGTCGGTGACGCCAATGCCGACACCTAGGGGTGGTCGAATGACAGGAGGAGCTATTCCTACTTACGGAGGAACCACGCTAGGAAGTCCGACTGAGGGGTACGCTGCTGCGTTCTCTCAGCCGTTCTACCAACCGATACTGAACACTCCAAGGATGGAGGTGAGTACGCTTCTGGAGGCTGGACCCCGCAGCCCGCGGTGTATCCGGCGGGAGGGGCACCTGTGGCTACGCAGGCGGGGTCGGCTACATCGTGACGCCCGTCGGCGGTTGGCCGTCCAATGTGCCCGCTCGAGGAGCTGCGCCGACGACAAGGGCTTCGTCTACACGTATGGCTGGAGCAGGAGCCGGGCCATTTGACCCAAGCTTCTGGAGAACGCCCGTGGCTAGTTCAGCAGTGCCGGTATCGTCTTGGAACGGGACAGGTGTGCCTGCTTCGCGTGGAGCTGGGACAGAGGTTCCTACTTCGCGGTGGCCGAGATGGTGGTGGAGCTGGTGGAGCCGGAGGTGGTGGCGGTCGGAGACCCTTGGACCCCACTCCGAACCCTCCTGCTGGTGGAGGCCAGAACCCGCCGAATGGAGGCATGGTGCCGTATGGCAGTGTACCGACCTCGCAGGACTATGGCTCCGTTCCCTGGTACCCTGTCAACGCTTGGGGCGTTCCTGTGGCTGGACACGGAGGTCAGCGGTTGACCGTGAAGAACGCCGTCGATATGATCACGCCGTTCTATTCTGACAGCTACACGGTGGAGAAGGCCAAGAGCTTTTGGGCTGAGTTCACGAAGATCACCCAAGGCATGGAAGACGGCATGAAGACGACCGTGTTTAGACGCTGTTTGAAGGGCAAGACTGCTGAGGACTGGTGGGGTAACTCCCAGATCGAAGATTTTGAGACGCTGCGGGCCCGATTTCATAACCGATTCATGTGTCTGTCGCCTCCCCAGATGATGGAACGGCTCAAGGATACAAAGCGTTCCCGAGGTGAGACCGTGGAGGAGTGGGCTGACCGCATCACGGCACTGTGCGATGCGGCCAACTACTTCGACCCGTCGATGCGTTATCAGTATTTCCTCAAGGGCTTAAGAAACCGAAAATGGATGTCCACACTAAAGACGACGATGGTGACTTCCATCCCGGAAGCCGTGACCGTGTTACTCTACAAGAACATGCAGATACCCGTTGAGTGTGACGAAGACTTTGCGGACGAAGGAACGAGCCGGTTGTCGGGCGAATCTGGTGTGCAGGCTCGAATGATGGACATGATGCAGCAGATGCAGACCATGATGATGCAGCAGCAGCAGATGCTTCGTTCGCCTCGATCGCCCAGGAACCGTGGAACCGTTGCAGCGTTACAGGAGCCTCAGGCGACGAACGGCGGACGCCAGCAGCAACCCAATCGGGCACCGGCTACTCGACCCCCAAGCAGGGCGCGCGACAGTCGATCTGTAGCCGTGTCCACGTTAGCGGTGGCTACATCAAGCAAGACAATCTTGCTGTCTTTTAGAAGTGCTCGACCAATGCACAACAGCTCACGCTGACCCACGGACAGATTATCACCCCGCTCGGACACGACAAAGCTTAGACCGGCTCCCCATTTCGTGACTGCCGATGACAAATGCACTTGCTCCAGCACCGACCAGATGGCTTCGTCGGTGTATTCTCCGAACGGGTCCAGGTTATCACCCAGCGAGCCACTGTAAAGCACCGGATCCTGGGGGATGATGGCCAAACCGCGACGTAGATCGACAAGTCGCATGTTCTGAATATCAACGCCGTCGATAACCACGCTCCCGCTTTCGAACTCGCAAATAAGGAAAAGCGCGATCATGAGTGAACTCTTTCCAGCGCCTGTACGTCCGCATATGCCAACTTTCTCCCCTGGTTGAATTTCCATGCTAACACCTCGGAGTACCAGAGGCAGTTCAGGGCGGCACTTCAGACACAAATCATCAAAGCGGATAGCGCCCTGAGAAGGCCAAATAGCTCGGTTAATTGGCACACAATCTGTATTGTCCATTTCGACGGGGATGCTGCGGAAGTGAAGTAGTCTCTCAACACTTGTCATTGCGTTGTCGGTCATGTCGACTGCCCGTACGACCCACTGGATCATCGATGTCAGCATGAGCGAATATGTGAGTGAGATTCCGGCAACCACAGAGTCCGTCTCGCCCTTTGAGATGACCAGGTAGATCGTCACCACAAAAATCACGATCACCGACAGCCAGTCCAACCGTATCGCCAGCCAGCGACCAGCAGCCCAATAGGTGAAGTAGAAAGAGGTATTATCATCGATAGCTGCCTTATTCAGGTGCACAAACTTCTCTTGCATCTTGAACGCTCGAATAGTGTGAAGCCCATGCAGGGTCTCCCCAAACAGATTGAACACAGGAGAACGTGTTGCGCCCTCCAGGCGCTTCGCCTCGCGCGAGGTCTTTTGAAATACAGACCCGTTACAGCAAACACCATTAACATCGGCAAATACGACAGGCCAACCCAATACGAAGCCCAAGCGCAGACCACCAAGCACCCGATAAAAACACCCACACTCTGGAAGAGAGATTGATAGTGTTGAGGCAAGACCGAGTCCATCTGGTCGAGGTCATTAGAAAATCGATTCAGGATACGACCGACCGGTGTCACGTCGAAGTACAGATTTATCGGCGCCTTCAATACGCGTCGAAACAATTCGTTGTGTGAAGGTTCTTAGAGCTGCGAATGCAGGACTCCATCATTAGTAGACCACGGCCAATTGTGACAATCGCACAAATGAGAATGAAGCCGAAGTACCACAAACCGAACCAAACAGGCGAGTAGTTCGACGAGCTTTCCATGATCTTGGCCCAATGACCCTGCCACCAGTCTACCAGAATGCGCATTTCTTGCCCCACCAGGTACGCCACTACAATCGTAACCACGACAAGGGCCCCATTGAAGCCTGTCTCGTCGAAGTACGACTTGTAGGTTTGACCACTCACTTTCCCTTTACTCGATCTTCACTCGATATCAATCCAGCTACATTACCTTCATGCTTACGAGGTTCGCTTACAACAGGCTGGTCAGTTTTCGCAGGGTTAGTTCTTGCTGGCACAGGGTCTTTCTGGTCTGCAAGCTCTTCGTCATCATATTCGTCAATTATGTCGTGCTCCATCTCGTCCAGGTTTTCACCTATGCTTTGGAGCTCAGGGAATTGAGCAATAATGTCCGCGTACACGCCGTCTCCAGCAACGCGACCGTCTTTTACAACGAGAATCTTGTCTGCATGCGTGAGTAAGTCGTAATGGCTGTTCAACACTAGAATACGGGTCTTTTCTCGTGCAAGCCCCATAATACATCGACTGAAAATTCCGTGGGCAACGTGCGGATCCACTGCACTAAGCGGGTCATCCAAGATTAAGATATCATAGTGAGAACGATAGACTGCTCTGGCAATCGCCACTCGAGCCTTCTGCCCGCCACTCAGATTAATACCTCGCTCTCCGATTTCAGTCTGATCGCCGTCTGGAAGTGCATGTAGATCGAGCGCTAGCTGTGTCGCCTCTAGAACTGCATTGTAGCGATCGACATCAAATTCAGCTTCGAACAAAATGTTGTTTTTCTCGGTTGCGTTGCGGATCCACGATTCCTGGCTCACATATGACAGCTCTCCGCAGACGCTCACAGTACCTTGGGCTTTAATCATCTCACCAAGAATTGCATGGAGCAGGCTGGATTTACCTGCCCCCACGGTGCCAACAATCATGACGAGCGATCCAGCATCAATCTCGAGGTTCACACCTTCGAGGGAGAATTCGTGTGGTGGAGTCATGGGCTGTTCCTGTCTTGCATTTGAATCAACACTAGCAGAACTCACAACGACCACGTCCGGGGCTGTCGTTGGCTTGAAAGACCACGTGAAGTGGCCGTTGTACACTGAGATCGTCCCAGGCACCAGGAATTCATTAGAGCTTGTCGATTGTTTTGAAGGACTAGGATCCGGTGATATGGTTGCACTTGAAGAGACCTTCACTTCGTCGCTACCGAGGTACGCATTCAAACGGCGATAGGTCACAGAAGCTTGAGAAAGCGAAGCAACTGCCAGCGCGAACAGATTCACAGCCAATCTGCTAATGTTCACAACGTTGAGGATTGTGTACGCTTCTGTGACGGTCACGGTTCCATTGAGGCTGACGTAAATCCCCATGACCAAACCACCAAGAAACACTGGTGTGAGGAAGAGCAGAATGGTGTTTGTGATCTGTAAGTAGTGAAACCTTCTGTAGTGTTTAATCTCCGCAGCTCGAATGTTTTCGACGCGACTGGCAAGTGATTCCTCCCAAGCGTAGAATTTCATGACTCGAATACCCTGTAGCGCCTCCGACGTCACTTTTACACGCTCCTCTGCCACTGATAGTAGTTCTTTTTGAGAGGCACCGATACGCTCGACCAGTCGAATAGAAGTGAACAGCACAATAACCAGCAAAGCAGCCCCACAGACTGCTGAAACCCCATCGAACAGAGACCCAACGAGGACGATCGTGATAAGCAAGGCAAGAGGAGAGACGATAATCCACGGACCATTGATCATCGCGAGGAAAATGCGTTCCGAGTCCACACTCATCAACGTAGTGATCTCTCCCGTCGTATAGGACTGCCGAGCGATGCAGGAGAGTCGAAGTGCCTTGCGATAAACAATATCCATCGCAACGGAGCGCATATTGGCACCGACTCGTGACGAAAGGAAGAAACCGTAGTTCAGGCAGGTGATGCCTACGAAAGACACCGCAGCCATTAAGGCTACTAGAACGAAACCATTTTCAATGTGAAAGACATTCGGACGGCCGTCAAGATACTCCAGTATGGCCCGAGCGAGGTACGGCTGCAGCACCATCGCTGCAACGTAGACGCAGTAGTTTCCGATAACGATCACAATTTGCTGTCGAAACGTCTTTAGGAAGGCCACTGAAACAGGGCGAGAGCTACGCTCTGTTTCTTAGCATACACAGTATGCGCGTATTGAGGAAGCGTAGACTTAAAGTTTGTATGTAAGATAGAAATACGCGAGCCCGCGTATTTCTAAAGCAAATACTTAACACTTTAGATCAAAATAGAAAACTGAATTGAATGACAGCCCGCCGCGTGGCGGGCTGGCCTTATCTTTACGCTAAACCCCTTTAAGACGATATCTAACTGCAAGGGTGAGAGCATGGTTGGATCTCACGCATGCATGAAATGCATGCACATGATTGGTTGAAATGTGGCCCTTTCAACCAATAGCTGTGCGCCTGAGCGCCCGTCAATGATAGTTACATTGACGGCTCGTAATGTTGGTCGCTAGTGTGTGTCCCACACACAGTGGGTTTGCGTGTATTAGTGTACCCCGGGTACACTATCCTGTGTAGCCCCGCTACACCACCCCCTCTCAAAGTGCGAGTATCGCATTCGGAGGTAACGGTGACCACGATCTCTTCTGTGGTCACTTTCCGTCTTCTTCGTTTAACGGAGAAGACACTCACGCTCATTTCGCAATGAGCGCGTCAAGTCCCGAGTCCCCGGGAGCCCCAAGGCTCCCGAAAGTCCCAAGACCTCCGCACCCGGTGGGGATTCCCCATCGGGTGGCAAGACACTGTCAGTGCGTGAATATCACGCACTACAATTGGAGAGAGCGCTCTCGTGAGCGTGAGAGCGCTAAGCAAGTCGACACTATCGTCGCCAAGGCAACCCGTCCCTTCGGGGCGGGTGAATCTGTCGCGCAGCCTGCGAAGGCTGCGCGCACCACATCCCCTGGACGTGGTGGTGATGAGGGAGACCCTGGCCTTTTTGTCGATTACGACAGTGATTCTTTGGCGGACGAAGAGGAGCACTCTTCGCCCGTGAGGGACAAGCCTGCTGTGAGCAAGCTTCTTCGCGAGAGTCCGTCGCCGGGCTCTCGTCGTCAACGTGAGGACTCGCCAGAAGATGGCGAGGTCGTGCACGCTAAGCGTGCACGTCTGAGAGCAGTGGACCCGCGGAAACTCCATCCGCGGGTGTTTCTCCTTCCGCCCAGGCATCCTTGCCTGTTGGGCGCAGAGCGGCTCAGTCTCAGGAGCTGAGCCGTGGAAGTTATTATCGGAGCGCATTCATCGCCTCCGATGGTCCGACGAAGGCGGCCAGGGCACACCTTGTGCTCTCTTCCAAGTCGATACCATCACAGATGATGATATCGTAGAGGCGCTCGGCTTCGCGGCCGGCTCCGATGAGCGTCGCAACTACTATGCGACGCTGTACCTTGCTCTTCGCTATTTCAAGGGCGTGCGCCATAGTGCTAAGAGCAAGGTCTCTGAGACAGTCGCACTGACTCAGGGCTGGAACCAGTTCGTTATGAACTGGAACAGTGATGCTGCTGCTTTCCGAAAGCGTCTCGAAAGCATGCGTGAGCGCTATTATAAACATAATAGCGCTGGCAGGCTACCCGCTTGCACGAACTCAGTGCAAGCGCTGGTATACCTTGTGCCGTTCCCCGTGGAGAACGGTGTCCAGTCTGTCCACCCAACGCGGACAGACTGCGTGAGAACGAAGTCGATGGGTACTCGACGATACGAGTATCCAGTGAAGTCCGAGACTGGCGCTTTACTGTCTTCCCGGATGCCGGGAAGAGAGCACCCCGCCTGATCCCGTTACGCGTCTACCCGTCCCCGGGGCGTGGGGTGGTACACTGTCCAGCCGAGACCTAGTCTCGGCTCGGGCGGAGGTGGTGGCGGTCTTCGTACGCCATCACCATTTCCGGAATATCCTCACGAGGATATTCCGCGGTTCCCACGAGTCGTGTTGGGGAGGGTATCCTCTCCAACGACATCGAAAACGACGCTGACCTTGGTCAGTGCGTGGCTCCTGGTGAGCTACAATTCGCTCGACAATCCAGCGAATTGAGCCGTCGGCAGCCCGCAAAGGTGCCGGCGGAGGGGGAAACCTCGTCGCTTTGATCAGCCGCTTGAGGCTGATCAGACCTTCCAGCAACTGGCGGCTGACTATGCTGCCTTCCGCCGTGAGGCTTGGACGATCGCTGAGCAAAGTCAGCTGATCTCGAACCTCTCGTCGCGAGTGTCCGCTTCTCGCGAGACAGCGGGTGACGCGCTGTCTCGAGTCGAGGACGTCGAGAGGAAGTTTGCGAAGCTCGTTGAGAGCGTTCGCATGCGTCGCTCGCGCTCTGCGCGCGAGCGCGACGAAGGTGACCAGTCGTAGCTCGACCATCACGCTTCTTCGTGCCCATGTTGGATGAGCGCGCGGGCGTATCATGCTCATGATACGCCTTCAGTCGCCCGACATAGAACGTCGGGTGCAGTCTCATGCTGGTTGGTATGTCCAGCGTGTAGGCTGTGCCTTGGCGATGCAAGACACGAAGGGCCGATGAAGCGTGGAGCAAGCTTGCTTGCTCCAAAGTCCGAGACTGCATGTTCTAGCCAAGTTTTGCGTAGACAGTAAAACTAATGAATTCGTTTTGAACTCACTAATGTTGTTGCGTGACTTCTTGTCAGCGTTCATCTTCTGTCGGTCGACAGAAGATGCAATAGCATCACGAACAAACCGCATGACGGCTTGTCGATTCTGCACGAAGTCTCGCATCGACATTGGTCGTCGACCAATGCGTCCTGTCCGCTATCGTGCCCTGCACGATGCGCTCGTCATCTTGAGTGTCCACATGGGGGTGGACACGTACTTGGCAGCGAGTGACCGCCCTGCGTCGTCACTGTATCATTTGTTTGGTGTTCGACCCGAGTCGAACACGTCATCTTGCGTCACGTCTGCTCCCGGAGCAGGTGGGACGGTCGTCGCTTGTCCTTCGCCCCGGAGCGAAAGTGCGGTCTCTTCCTTCGCTCCCAGAGCGAAGGGTACTTGGTCGTCTTCTTTCTTCGCTCCCCGGAGCGAAAGGTACTTCGTCGTTGCTTGTAACTTCGTGCCCGGCACGGAAGTGTTCGAAAGCGCCTGCACCCGGTGCAGACGCAAAGCGGACTCTTCTGGCGCGTGGCACTACGTGTCACGGCGTTCAAATTTTCCTGTGTGGCTCGCTCACAGATCCTCCCCACTCAAGGGAGCTGTCACCCCGCCAAGCATGGCAGGTACTCGTGGATGCCGCATGGCATTCACGTAGAACGGTGTATGCCCCGTAGAGGCATGCACCGAGTTGTTGATGGCAAACTCTGCCATCGGCAAACAGTCGCTCCACTCGGTGAACGAGTGGGCGTAGCTCTTGAGGATGTCACCGAGCACGCGATTCACGCTCGGTCTGACCATCCGTGGTGGTCGGCTGTCGACATCGACAGCCGAGTACCAAGGAGGCCGAAGACCTCCTTCCAGAACGCGGCCGTGAACCTTGGATCACGGTCGGACACTATCTCACGGGGCATACCGTGAGAGCGGAAGATGAGCCCACAAACAGACGTGCCGTCTGTTTGGACGTGACTTGGGCAGGCACCGCAGCAAGATGAACCATCTTGCTGAAGCGGTCGACAAAGACGACCACTCCAGTCCGACGCTTGGCGTCGGGCGGTAACCCGAATATGAAGTCCATACTGATGGACTTCAACACTCTGCCGGTATCGGCAGAGACTGTAGCGGTGCTTGTGAAGCCGGCGTCGGCTTCACTCGGCACGCCTCGCAAGCACGGACGTACTTGCGGATCCACTTGTACTGGCGAGGCCAGTAGAAGTCACGCGAGAGAAGAAGGTACGTCTTCTCTCGACCCGGATGCCCAGCCGATGGGGCATCGTGATACTCGAATATGATCCGCAGGTCATAATCATCAGGGACGACGATGCGAGCGACATCGTCGTCAGCTGCACTGTATAGCAGCAGCCGTCCGTGCACTATACCTGTGCACACGGGATCTCAGATGTGGAGGCAGCGCGCGATGCGCGCTGTCGGAAGGTGCCTCCACATAGGTCAGCAATCGCTTGGCGTCCGCGTCAAGCGAGTACGCTTTGCGCACATCGTCGAGCAGCGACGATGTGGGCACACTGCTGCGTTCAATGCCAATGGCATTGACGTCAACTACCTTGTAGTTGTAATCCGGCCGACGCGACAGTGCGTCGGCTACCACATTCAACCTTCCAGGTTTGTACTCAACCTGGAAGTTGTATTCAGCGAAGAATGACAGCCACCGTGCCATTCTTGAGAGAGATGTGGTGACTTTACGGCCGTCCGTAAAGAAGCGTGATCGGTGTAGATCACGAAGGGTCTATCTCAAGGAGATAGACACGGAACTTGGCTAACGCATACTTCATGGCAAGGAGTCCTTGTCATGTACTGGTAGTTGCGCTCAGCTTGCTTAAGCTGACGAGACTGATAGCAGATCACACGATCACGTCCTTCGTGATCGTACTGCATCAGAGCGCATCCGATTGCAAAGTCGGATGCGTCACACACAACGTGGAACGGACGATCTTGGTCGGCGACGGCCAAGATCGGCGCCTCGGTCAGGCCCTGCTTGACCGAATTGAAGGCCCTGCTGACATTCAGCAGACCATCTCCACTCCGCGTCCTTCTTGAGGAGGCGCGACAGTGGTCGAATACGCCCAGCGTAATCGTGTATGTACTTGCACAAGTACGTAGCCAACCCAAGGAACTGCCGCAGTTCCTTTGCATTCGAGGGCGCAGGCCACTCTGCTGATCACCCTGATCTTTTCGGGATCAGGGCGGACACCGTCCTTGCCGACAAGGCATCCGAGAACTGGAATCTCGGACGCACCGAATATGCACTTCTTAAGATTTGCATATAACTGCTTGCGCATCAGCGCAAGCAGTTGTCGGAGATGCTCCTTGTGCATCTCGGTGTCTGTCTTCTCGCCCACAGCCCGGCTGTGGACGAACACGTCGTCGAAGTACGTCGGTGCGAAGTCCGCACCGACCGTAATAGATGCGTTACGCATCTATTAAACGTCGCAGGGGCATTCTTAAGCCCCTGTGGCATCACTAGCCACTCCCAAAGCATGCCGCTTTGCTTACCGCCGTGAGGGATATCACTCTCACGCATTAAGATTTGGTAGAAACCATCTTTAGGTCAAGAGCACTGAACACGGTGCTCTTGCTCATCGAATCGATGATGACGTCCTTCCTCGGTATCGGCGTCTGCGCCGGTATCGTCGCATCGTTCATCTTGTTAAACGCATGAACGATGCGCCATCCGCCCTGTGCCTTCTTGACACAGAACGTGGGGGCACTGTGCGGATTTGGATTCCCGCACTTGGCCCGCACGACGACGAGCTTCGAAGAACTCGTCGATGGTTGACCTTACTTGTTCACGCGGCAGTGGCCACTGTCGCGTGAGCACTTCGTGCCTGGCACGAGATCAATCTCGTGCTGAATTCCTTTATCCTGCGGAAGCTCCGCAGGACCTTCGTCCGGGAATACGTCGGCGTATTCCCGAAGAACGTCGTAATAGGGACTCGACTTGAGCGAGTCCCAGCTCTGCTCTGCAAATCGATCCTTTTTCGATTTGGCACTGAGGCTCGTGTCGCCATCAGGGTGCCGCACGAGAACCTGCCGCAGGTCCTCGAGATCCTCTGTGATCACGACATCCTCACGGGCGGTGAGGATGCATACTTGTTCTACGCGCCCGGCGCGTAGATCCCGTGCAAAGCCTTTCCAGCTCTGCACTTCCAGCGCTGTCAACTCCGAGGCAGTGCTCGGAGGACACTCCAATGTCAACTCGTGACATTGGACCCCAGAGAGTGTTTGCGTCAGCGCATTCACTCTCGTACTCGACATCGCCCGTCGCAGGCGATGGAGGCTCGTCACCTGCACGCTTCGGTGCAGGGCGTTCTTGGGACAGGGAGGAGCGACCTTCCCCTCTCCGGTTCGGTTTCTTTCGTTGTGAGGAGCTCTTCGGGCTCCTCGCGTCTTTGTCAGACTCTTCGTCTAGACCCCACCCTGACAACGACCCATATCTTGTGTCTCGACGGGCCCGGCCCGTCGAGGGGTCTCCTTGAATCTTGGCTCCTCAAGCCCGGCTTGAGGAGAGATCTTCTCTTGAACAGTCGCCTCGGGCCCGGCCCCGAGACGGTTTTGTTCTTGCCTTCGCAGGCCCGGCCTGCGAAGGGTTCGGTCCAAACCCGGTTTGGACGTGGGTGCTCCCGGAGTGCACCCTTCAGGATTCGCCCGTGCCCCGGGCACGGACGAGGAAGCCTCCCGGAGGTCTTCCATCTTCTGGTACGCGGCGGCCTTAGCGGTCGCCACGTTCTCTTGGCTGGGATGAGCGAGGTTGCCCTCGCTCCCAACGCACGCACCGCGAGGCGGTGCGCGCGCAACGTTGACAGGGCCATCGCTCACTGTCACGTTGTGCTGATCCGAGGACGTTAACGTCCTCGGCGCCGAATGAGATTATAGACTGGGCCTTCCAGTCTATCACTGGGGCATGGCGTTTTAGCCACGGCATGCCCAATATCATGTCGAACTTATCGTCTAAGTCTAAGACGATAAGGTCTTCGGTGAAGGTCCGACCTTCACAGTCAAAGCGAACAGACACAGTTCGCTTTCGTGTCTTCACGGTTGCGTCGCACGCCAGGCGCACCACCAACTCGCTCCGAGGAGTCTCTTTCTCCTCGGGGCACATCGCATTCAGACTCTGCAGTCGAACAAAGTTGTTCGACGCACCTGAATCGACCAGCGCGTGCATGGATCTCCCATGCACCGCAACCTCCAGGATGATCAGCCCAGCTCGACCATCCTTCCTTTCACTGCGGTGCTTGCCACCGCAGGGGGCTGTAGTCATCACATGTCCGACATCGGCATGTGTGACTACACCAGTAGGGCGCCCCGCCCCTACTGGCCCCGCCTTTTTGGTCGTCCGCGCCAACGATCACCGTTGGCACGATACGACGTACCGCGAGTAGCAGGCCTTGGGCCTGCTACACACTCGCGTGCGTAGTGGCCGGTATTTCCACACTGGAAACACCGCTGCGTTCTTCTACGCGGATCCGTCTGCTGCCTGCCAGCAGACGCACTTGATAGGTCCATGGGTTCTGGACCGCCCATGGGCCTCGGTCGCGGACGCGGCGCCTGGCGTGTCCGCGTGAAGTTTAGCTTGATTCAAGCTAAACTCTTCCTGCGATGCAAGTCGGATGGCTTGCTCGAGAGTACTGGTACTCTCGGAAGAGATAGGTCTTCACAGGCCCATCTCTAAGTCCCTTCATGAAGGTGACAACTTGTGTCGCCTCATCAATGGGGTGGTTTACGATACTTGACACCAAGTATCGAGCCTGCTGCGCGTACGCAAGTACGTCGCGTTTGCCTTGCTTCAGGTCGAGGAACTCCACCCTCGACCTGAACTCCGACTCGGGAGGCTCAAACGCGAGTGTGAGCTCTTCCTTGAACTCTTCGTACGTGCTCCAGGACGTACCGTTCGTAAGGCGTCTGCCATACGCCCAGTGTCTAGCACGTCCTGCTAGACACGACATCGCGTAAGCGACTTGTAGCGACGGATCCCGGATCCGTCGGGCAGCGATTGCTGTCTCGAGCTCTACGAGCCAGCGCAATAGTGGCTCGTTCGAGCCACCGGAGAACGGAGTCACTGACACCTTCAGTGACTCAAAACGCGGAACAGCAGAAGTCTCTTTCTGCTGTTGCTTCTCCATGTAGTCGACTACGACTACATGGTGTTCACTTGGCGGCAATGAGCGAAGCATTGCTGCCACAGTGGACTCGCCTACGACTCGTGAGAGTAGTAGCAACGCCTCCCACTGCTGATCACTCAGGTGGGGGCAATCCTCTCTCGTGATACGAGAGTGGATGTTCGGAGCTCCGTCAGACGGAGCACCGCCTGACGAAGGGTTTTCGTCTCTATAGCCAAATTCCATTTGGCTATTCTCTGTAGGCGTTGAACGGACTACAAAGTGCTACCAGGTGAAACAGGGCGAGAGCTACGCTCTGTTTCTTAGCATACACAGTATGCGCGTATTGAGGAAGCGTAGACTTAAAGTTTGTATGTAAGATAGAAATACGCGAGCCCGCGTATTTCTAAAGCAAATACTTAACACTTTAGATCAAAATAGAAAACTGAATTGAATGGCAGCCCGCCGCGTGGCGGGCTGGCCTTATCTTTACGCTAAACCCTTTAAGATGATATCTAATTGCAAGGGTGAGAGCATGGTTGGATCTCACGCATGCATGAAATGCATGCACATGATTGGTTGAAATGTGGCCCTTTCAACCAATAGCTGTGCGCCTGAGCGCCCGTCAATGATAGTTACATTGACGGCTCGTAATGTTGGTCGCTAGTGTGTGTCCCACACACACTAGTGGGTGCGTGTATTAGTGTACCCCGGGTACACTATCCTGTAGCCCCGCTACAGCCACTGCCACCTGCGGAAGATCGAGAATCGTACGCTGATTATCGGCGTGCAATGGCGATTGAATCGCGATTTCAGGACGTCACAGGAGTCTTGCGGAGTGACGGGCCAAACGTCTCTTCTCCAGCACCTTTGAGCTCCTAGTGACACGAGAGGCTGCAACCAATACGCCGATAGGACCGATGGCAACGAAGTGCTCCAGCGGGTTGTCCCGGTTCCGAAAGGGAGGTTCGTGCGCATACCGGTCTGCTAACCGGAATTTCTCAAAACGTTTGCCACCATCGTGCTCAGCCTGAGAGCTGGGAGTGGGTGTGCGTGGCCACCAACGTAGTCCGTGGAGTCCATCGCGACTGCAAAAGGTTTGCGTATATTGGTGACAATTGAAGACTGATGAATTGGAGTGTCCGACCAGGCGGCGGGTGGCCAGCAGCGCGACCACGCACGCAATCGATAAGAACTGAGACTTTTCCTGGGACCCGTTCAAGTTGAAGTGGATGCGATCCGACGACTGGCCGTTATTCATTGTAGCGCGCTCGAGGTCTCTGTCGAGGTCCCTTCGCACACGAGGTCTCTCAGCTATGAAACAGTAATTGATACGAGGCCGTTTATTAACTATCCTGGGGTTTAAAAACACCTTTTGAAAACTGATCATTCTTGTTGCTAACCCATTGTTTTTCATGCCGTTTCAACGGCGTACATAGTCGTTGACCCAATAACAAAGTGACTGGCGAACGAGTGAAAGGTGAGGAAGTTAATATAACACTAGATATTGCATAAGAAAAAGTGGTGTATCTGACAGATGTGTGCATTACTGTTGCGAAGGTCTTTGCCTACTCTTCCATTCGTTGAATGCATTACTTGGTGTTGTGAAATGTATGGAGACATGACGACAAGGTTGATGAG